>APFE031708318.1:0-200190 GCA_000404065.3 Pinus taeda | reverse complement strand
TTCGTGGACTATTTCCGAAAGGGCCAATTGTACCAAGATTTATTTGGCTAAATCACCTCTGAACCTGGGTCAAGCCCTAACAAGCCAAAAAATGGTTCCGTTGCCGGGACTAGGATCTGCATAAGAGATGTCTGATGTCATGTCACTAGAATCTGACAAAGAAATAAATTGAATAGTGGGTGGACAAAAATATTCACGAGTTCGTGGCAGGAAAACAAGAATCTGCGAGTATCGAAGGAATAGTGGTTAGAGAGCTACTTCTATATGGAAATCCATGAAATTTTCTTTGCATCCTTCCCCTTTGAGTTGTCAGAGTGGATCGCAAAGATAACAGACAGTCAAGGAAGTTGTAGGCTCAAAAAACCGATTGTGTGGACTCCAGAGTTGGTGCGCAGACTAGAAACCTTAGAAGATAAGATCATGCACACTGTGAACCATTGGCTCTATCGAATTATAGGAGGGTTTATCACCGAGTTCACAGTAGATACTTTAGTTAGCTACAGTGAGGCGAAATGACGCTTCCTCAAAGGGCCATGAGGTAAGTATGTTAAATATTTGAACACTTGGATTAAAATGCTATTGTGTGAAAAGTTGGTTATGAGAACAAATTGATGTTTGGGGCTATGCGAAGTGGGAGGATCTATAGAAACGAAGGTAGCGCAAAGATAGAAACTAGTCCCTTGATTTCGCCTTGGTGAGAAAGCGAGGAAGAGATCACGAAAGTTTCACCAAGAAGTGCGATCAGTCTGATAAGATAGTGAGTTCCGCACATACCACCTCTGCCTACACCACCACCAGTTTCACCATATTCACCCCCATCTCCACCCACACCACCTCAACCACCACCACAGTTCAATATGGTGAGCATAATAAAGTTGCCAGTGTTCAAAGGAGTAGGGAACGAAGACCCGGACCAATTTTGGTTCGTGGTAAAGGCTATATGGGAAGCGCAAGGATTCACGGATGACAATATAAAGAAGGCAACATTGGTAAGTGCATTGAAGTATCGCACACTGACGTGGTACATTAAGCATTATAGGGACAATCCAAATGCGGGGATAGCAGATATCCAAGCTGCACTAAATAGGGAATTTAGCAAGCAAAAATCATAGACAGTTGACTATCGGGTTTAAGGAAATCACGATGCTTCCAGGTGAGACCCCCTGGGAGTTGGATCAGAGACTGAAGGGTACGATTTGCAAAGCCAACATGACCTTGACGGATGGGCAGCACCACATATGGTTTGCAGCGTCACTAACGCCGCATCTAAGGACCATGTTGTCATAGCAGAAGCTATCCACTCAAGCTGAAGCTTTGGAGATCGCAATGAGACTGCACGAGACCCCAATACAAGATCCCAGCCCGAGAGTCCAAAATATCCATGCGCAATTAAAAAACCTATGTCTGGAGATGTAGAGTTTGAAACAGGACATGACAACTTTCCCAGAGGCGCGCGAGGGGGTATGGTGCATAAAGTGCAAAGGCCAGGGACATGACAAGTGTTAGAAAATTATATATTACGGATCAATGGAACACATGAAATATTGCATAAATATAAACACAGAAAACACACAAAACAAGAGAGACAGATATACGTGGTTCACCCAGTTTGGGCTACGTCCACCCCGAACAGCCAGTCCTTCCTTTCTATTATCCAACAAAATGAAGAGACACAACCTACAGCAAATTTGCTGTAATATCCTCTGTCTTCTCTCACAGTCTCACCTCTCTGTTTCCCGCTCACACATAGAATACACATCTATCTCACAGCCTCAAATACAATGCCCTCATACAAAGAGAGGGGTTGCCTTCTAGGGCAAAAAACCCTAAACTAAACATAAGTTCTACCGTCAAATCATCCGCCTAATGAACGACCCAGATTGACTAGAAATTACTATACCCCCTGGACCCCCCCTGCAGTGAATATTTTACGGGCGACGTTGCCGCCCCCATTTTGAACTGGGGTCCAATGTGGCAGTACTTTTGAATATAGAAGATAATCAGGCTCCACACCCAAACAACAAGGACCATTGTCCAGTCTGTTATCACTCAAAACTTTCCCCTAGAAGTTTTCAGAAGAAGGAAAGGACTATGGTAACCACAAACCAATATTTTAAGTATGGGCTCTAGCCAACCGATGACTTAGAGAGGGCTCTATCTATGTGATTTAGCTTTGTTTGCTTAGATTTTAGGCTAGTTCTTAAGGTTCAGGGGGTTTTGATTTGTATTGAATGGTTGGATGGTGGAATCCTTAAAACAAATGGATAGACTAATGTCTTTGGACCATTGGGCTATGGAGTCAAAGGAGGGTAGAAGAACTAGAATTAACTCACTCAAGGGAGTGTTCAAAGGGCAAGTTAATAGAGTAAAGTGCAGGTCTTTAAGACAGATCAGTGAAATGATCTTAACCAAGGTGAGAGAGCACTTAAGAGTTCTTAGACCGGAATTAAGAAAAGTGTTATATACATATTTGGGCAAATCAACCCCAAACTTACATGTCAATGTATTAGGGTTCATCAACTCCTAAAATATTTGTTTTATGCCCTAAAAGAACTAAGCCATCTGAATGCCTCATGCCCCAAAAGTTCCAGCTCAAAAACTATTCAGAAAGTGCCTAAAACGAATCATTGTTGAAATCCCTGTGTTAGGGTGAGATGCATCTTAGGTATTGCACTGTCAAAGTGAGATGCATCGTAGTTTGGCCCTCTAGTAGGTGCGATGGGTGAGGTAGGACAAAATTCTGGGAGTGTTTGAGAGTTGGTTGCTCATGGAAACTTCTAGAAACTTCTCCTGTGCCACTTGCTCTCCTGAATTCGCCCAAGGATGACTAAGGGAACTGGGAAACCACCTCCTATTCCCCTCTTTCATGGAACTAATTGCTAAAAATAGAATGGCATTCATCATCCCCATTGATGACTCAACTCCCTGTAATCATCTATAAAAGGATCTCTCATCCAAGAGATTAGAAGGCTGAATTATTCTGAGTTGTAAGGAAGTGCTGCTAGTTTTAGTATTGAGGTGAGAGCATTGTGTCATTGTTGGCGTGTTCTTGCTGATTCATGAGGTGAAGAAGGCTTGAAGCTGGGAGGATGGCACTGGATCAGACTTCTTATGGGTTGTAATTCTCCTTGATATCAATAAAGTTCTTCAATATTTTTCCCAATTGATTGTGTTAACTGTAAATGAATTCATTTGTTTATCATATTTATGATTCTATGATGTTTATGTTGTGATGGATCATTATGCTTTGACAGGTCTTTGTTTCTGTAGCTGTGCAGGTATTCTCCAAGCATGTTAAGCATGGGGAGGAGTTACGGGATCAGCCAAAGGAGAGGGAGATCAAGTGAAAGTTATAGGTTGGTATTTCATAATCTGTTTCTTATCCATCACTCATAGGAAAGATATTGAATTGCTTTGACTGTTGTTTCTAGGTTAGCTACCAAACCTAGAGGGTTAGTCGTTCGAAAAGACACTAATTTTCCTAGAAAAAAATTGGTGCCTCCACTGCGGAATGATGGTTTTTTTTTCTATTTCTTGCTCTATGTTGGATTATATAAACTATAGATAGAGTCTGAAGCTAGCCAGGAAGATTTCGAACCGCTTTTGTTCTACAATTGCGTAGTAGATAAATGCTACTTCAGTCAATCTCTGGTTTAGTTTATATCTTGAGAATTTGATTTGCAAAAGCATAAAAAATTCCTTTTTGGTAGCTTAGTAACCTCATAGGACATTCCATCATACTTTTCTTATCATTGTTCATCAAAATCAAGCTTAATCCATTGAAAACTGCTACAAATTTGAGCCAAAACACTTTCAGAAATCGCTTCTTGGACCATCGCACTGTCTTGAATTGTAAAGTGAGATGCTTCTAAGTTCCCGAAAGGGAAAAGTGCTATGAATCACACTGTCTGTCACTAGTACCTAGGATGGATGACTGAAACTCAATTTTCCCATCTAGGAGTTGAGGGTTTTGACTAGTTTTCATTCCTACTTGGTTGCTTGCTAAATTTGAACAATACCTCATCACTAAAGTCAACTTACATCACTTAGATCAGCCTCAATTTAGATTAGGATTGGTGAATTTTTTTGAGTGTTTGTTTTTCATTTACAATCCCTTATCAAAAGTAGTAATAATTGATTTTTCGTTTTCGATAGAAAAAGTGTCGTAAAGTCTTCAATTTTCGTTGAAAAAGTGAAGTGTCACAAATCCTAATTCATAGCCTATCAACTAAACTATTCTTGATGCATCTGATTTGATTTGAGTTCATTCAAGGTTTCAAAAAGATATTTCTTCAAACTTGAAAGTGTCATTTTGATTCTTCCTTTCACTCTTTGAAGAAAAACTGTTGAACTTGTCATTTTGTGTGAAACATTTTGAGTCATTGTTGCATTTATTTTTCCTTCTTGAATCATTCACATTAAGGAGAGCTGAAAACAAATACATACATTTTCATTTTGGTATTTTTGGTTTGTGTGCAAAAATATTATTTAGGGAAATTGCATTAGTGTGTGCTCTTTGCTGTTTTCTTAAAAGCGCTTCTATGCTCTATCCCTTGTAGTTAGGATTTTTATTGGTCAAATAAACGAAAAATATTGCTTATCATTGTAGATTGCATCTTTAGGAATTTCATATCACATTTCGTGGTGAACCATCAAAGGAAAACTTTTAAGAAAGATCAACTTTAAAATGAACCTCAATGAACTTAACAGCGCTTTGGAATCTAACGCAACACATTTAGAGGTCTAGGCTAGAGACGTGTTTCGATGTCATTAAACCTAGTGGCTATCATTCTCATTGAAGGTTGGGTGATTCCTCCTCTTTGATATGACAAGTGCTAGCATGGATTTGTGCTTCCCATACCATTGTGCATATATTGGGAGATCACAATAGGCTTAAATGCTTTATCCATAGGAAACCAAGTCTACTGCCTTATCGATCGCAATGCACTGAACACAACATTCGGGAAGATTGACTGTCGTACATAAGTCCTTGGTAATTTCTCTTTAATTTATCACCAAGGTGTATATTGTAGTTTTGCGATTGGTCTGTTAAACCTTTTTGTCTAGATTCTACATAGTAGTCACTTTCATTCCTTTTCGACTCTCTAAAAGAAAAGGCCCATCTGAGCAATTGTCCTTTCAGTCTCATTAAAAATCGAAGGCGACTAGAGTCATCTTTAGTTTTTTCTTGACCCTTTAAAACTGAAAAAGAAAAGTTGTGTCCAAGTGTTGTTAAAATAAATTGCCCACGAAATAACATCACTTTCACTTAGTTGATTTTTATGTTGATCAAGTAATCTGTAATCGTGGAAGAAAGTCAATCAAAACCCCGTCGTTCATGAAGATTAGCGAGTCAACTGTCTTTGCCTCTGGAAGCCAAACCAATTCGGAAAAAGCGGTCTCGTTTAAATGAGTCTAGTTCATTTGGGTTATTTGGAACATTCGTTTCAACATCGTCAGAGACTCCAATTACTCCAATTATTTCTAGTACATCCACCTTTAAAGAGGAAGTTTTGCAGTTACTAGAGGACATTAGAACTGATCCTAGTGTAACGGTAAATACTTCTGAACCTGAAACAACTCCAGGTAGAGTTGGTTTGAAACCCATTCCAGTTCAAACCGAGGTTACATTTAAACCAGGAGTTGTTCATGAACCTCCCTTTGAGACTGTAGTTCATTTACCTTAACATCTTGACTATGAATTTTAGTATCCAGAAGTTGTTACCCCTCTAGCATCCGTCACTGCAGAAACTACACCTTCTTCGGCTCCAAAAATCTTTTACGGACCTGACGGTCAACCTCTTCCACCTGGTCTGATTGCTATAGAGGAGATAGTAGAGGATCCCCCATCTGACAACCCGTTTCATTTTGGAACTGGAATTAATTTGTATCCTGCTACTCCTGAGTTTGCTTCCTTTAATCCTGCTTGATCGCGAGTTCCTGTCGAATCGTTAGGACATCTTTGGACAAGTTAACCATGTCTGAACAACCATCAACATCTAGGAATGTGTCATTTGATGCAGCTGTAGCAGAATCTTCTGCTGCTACTCCTTCGATGTTTTCTAGTACACCTGATTCACACTTATATAGTACATCATCCATTCTAGTTGGTTACCAATCACTAGCTGGAACCCACTCAGGGGTTGCTTCAGCACCATGGTCAACTCCCATTTTTTTGTCTAGAATTCCATCTGGTTTTTCTCACATGGAAACTCAAAAATTTGATCCTACATATCAGTATCAATTTGGCCAAGCCAGTTATCAGAGACTAATTTATCCTTTAAACACTAGATTTTTTCCATATGGAGACCAGTATGCTTACTCACTGTTTCCTCCTTTTTCTGGGGTACAAACTTATGAGAGTTTCCCACAGTATTCAAGTCAAACTGGAATTAGAGCTAGTGGTTGGCTACCAGTACTGCCAGATCAACCAAGGGTTGTATATCCAACAGAACCAATCCTACCTGTGTCCAATATTCCCACTACACCTGCTGTTACAACTGTGTTGTAGTCACAAGCACAACTTATTGTATCTCAACCGGTAAAAACTGACCCTTATTCCTCGCAACCTCAAGTTTCAAGGCAAAAGGCTCAAGTTTCTCAGGTTTTTATACAACAACCTCTTGTTTCTGGGGCTCAACTGCAACCTCAGGTTAGTGTTCCTTTATCCAGAACGACTCAGGCACACATGGGTACAGTTAATATGCAACTTGGTCAATCTTCCAGTACTGGACAATAGCAAACAGTCCAATGACCGTGGCTGTTACAATATCAACAACCTCAATTCCAACAAACCCAACCCCAGTTTGGACTTGGTTCACAAGATTAAACTGGATTTGGTCAATATCAAGCCTACTGAGGATCTGGGCAACAAGGCTTGGCAGGTTATGGACAACCATGTTTCCAAATTGGTTATCAACAACCACCCTATATTGGTTATGTCCAACAACCTTATCAAGGTTATCAGACACAGATGCCTATGCTGGTATGAAAAGACCTATTGCTCAGGCGATTCCATCTTATCCTGGGTATGCTCCACCCAACCTAAATCAACAATTGCCATTTGTAGCAACTCTAGAACTACCAGATTTGAACTGGCTCACTAATGATCTAATTGCATACGCCCCTTGGTGGCCGGCGATTCCACATAAATTTCCATTTTACATTCCAAAATTCAATGGAAATCTAGGAGAATACCCATCGAATCACGTAATGAATTTTCATTTATGGTGTTCATCCAACACCCTGAATGATGATTCGACTAGAATTTGTATTTTCTAGAGAACGCTTACTGGTCCAGTGGCAAAATGGTATATTGAATTACCTAGAGCTTCTTTGATAACTTCACCATTCTTTCCACTACCTTTCTAACGCACTTTCAGTTACCTATCAGGTACGAAATTGGAACAAAAATTCTTACCAACTTTAAACAGACTACCTCCACTCACATATTTGATCATATTCATGAGTGGCAGCATCATGGTTGAATGGTGAAGATGTATGTTTCGGATCAACTTTTAGCTTAGTGGTTTATAAAGTCCTTATTGCCATCTATCAGTGAGGATGTGATCAAGGGAGGAGTTATCACAAAAGAGCAAGTCATTACTCGTGCCCAATATTTGGATCTGATTTATACACAATCAGGCACACTCTATGACAAAATTCCTGATGCACCTAGACTAGCTTTTACCATTCCACCCCCTCCAAAATCAAGCAGGGACTCTCATGCCGGCGATGGCGTGATCGGTTCCTCGAGAACACAATCGGTGAGAGGACCATCTGGTCAAGATCTTGCCATTTCTAGTCAAAAAGCAAATTCATCTGAAAACACTCTTGCCTTTGAGATTAATGCCATGTCATCTGACAAGGGAAAAAGTCCAAAGCAACCAGGAGGCAAGAAGAAGGGGAAGAATAATAAGAAGAAACAGGAGAATTCCACTTCTGAAAAATCATCTGAAACCCCTACTGCGGCTAGGAAAAATCGTTATCCATGTTTGATATGCAACTACAAGCATTTTACAAGAGATTGTCCACATCGATATGAGGTTTCTAAACTTTTAAAGGCTTAAAATACCTTAGCGGTGTTGACAGATCCATTTCCAAACCCAGAAACACATATGGTTGCCACTGATAATGCTTCCACATCCCAAGTGCTTATGCTATCCATCGCAAATAAACAAAATGATGTTTTGGTATCGAAAAGAAATAAATATTATGGGAATCCATCGTTGTCAAACAACTAGGCTACTGATCAACATAGTACTTCGACCATGACTTCACTAGAAGTTGTTTCACCGATTATTCCTTAATTGACAATTAAGCCACCAAAGGGAGTTGTACATAAATCGACATTTAATCCTCGTGCTCGAGTGGCCCAAAATTATAATATAGTGAAGGATCTGGCTCAATCAACTTCCACTATGTCAACACTTGAGGTATTGCAAAATTGTCCCTCCCAACAGTAGGCTTTATTATCAGTGACAGGTGGGATCGATTCTATGGATTCCAATCTTGTGGTCTTTAATCATACAGGATATACACCACAGTTACCAGCACAACTTGCTTTCCTTATACAGGTAAAATCCCTCAACAAAAATGTTCATCGAACCATTATTGATGAGGGGGCATCTACCTGTATCATGTCAATGAGTTGCTGGAAAACTCTTGGTTCACTACCCTTGTCATGATCACCAACAACACTAAAAGCTTTCAATGGAAGAACATACACTCCATACAGGATTTTAAGTAGCTTGCAAGTAGAACTAGGGGTAAAACAATAGATATTGAAGTCAAGGTCATTGATGGACTCCTTGATTACAATATTTTACTGGGAAGGCCTTGGGTTTATGCTATGGTTGCGGTTCTGTCCACATACTTTCGAATGATTGCATTTCCCTTCAAAGGTGGAATCAAAATCATTGACCAAATAGCCTTTTTTGCTAATAGTTCACAAGCCACTCGAAGCATTCCATTGATACATGGAAATTCACAATCGCTTCAAATGTTGGAGTACGTCTCCTAAAAGATCCTTCCTTGATGGGTACCTTTACCCTACCGTCACCATCTAGTTTTGTAGAAGTGGCAACAGTGGAAAACTGCAACATGATCTCTTCTACATCATCTAAGTTTAAGAAGAGTTCCAACTATTTTGAGAGTGATGATCATCGTGAGGCATTTCCGCTAAGCCCCATCGAATCTTTGTAGCAATCAATCTACTAGGCTTGTGTGGCAAACCCAAATCCACACTCAACGAGTATTTTGGTAGATAGGTCTTCAGAATATGGCACCTCTTCTGATCCTTGGTCTCATATACATTCTACAGACGAAGGAATCATCCAATCAATGATGATAGGAGAGACGCCGTGGGAAGATTATCATCATCATTCCCACCTTCGAGATGACAATGAAGATTATTCAAAAGAACTCAATCACCCTTCAATCGTTGATTTTTTATTTAATTTTGTAAATACAGTTGATTCTGAGCGAAATCTGTCTAACATTGAACAAACAATCTCCATAAATATTTCGACCAAACCCAATGTTGTAGAAAATATTCACATTGACAAATCTTGTTCTCCATCAAAACTAGAAAATTATTGTGCTCTTTTTTCGCGAATTCCGAGATGTATTTGCATGGTCTTATGAAGAAATGCCAGGCATTGACTCAAGCATCATTGAACATGAGATCAAGATGTATCCTAATTTCAAACCAGTACGACAATAGCTTCGACCTATTCATCCAAAGAAAGACGCTACCATTAAAGCAGAGGTTGAAATTTTTTTGCGTGCTAGCTTCATTTACCCTGTACCTCTCACTGGTTGGGTATCAAATATTGTTCCAGTGATGAAAAAACAAGGAACGATAAGAGTGTGCGTCAATTATAGGGATGTAAATAAAGCATGTCCAAAGGTCAACTATCCTACACCCTTTATCGACCAGATTATTGATGTATGTGCCGGATGTGAAATCTTTTCATTCATGGATGGTTTTCCCTTCTACAATCAAATCAATATCCGACCATAGGACCAATCAAAAACTGCATTTATATGTCCATGGGGCACATTCGCATATTGTAAATTACCTTTCGGTTTGAAGAATGCAGGGGCGACATTTCAGAGGGCAATGAATTAAGCCTTGCATGGCATCAAGCACATAGTTCAACCATATCTTGATGATCTGCCTGCTCATTCGAGAAAACGGACAGATCACCCACAGCATTTGAGAGCCATATTTTTACATTGCTGACACTATAAAATAAGACTCAATCCACACAAATGCGTGTTTTGTGTTGGCTCCAGTCGATTGCTTGGCTTTGTAGTTTCTTAGGACAGAATTCGACTTGATCCAATAAAGGTTCAGGCAATTCTTGACATGCCTCCACCTTCAAATTTATTACAGATCCAAAGACTTCAAGGCAAGGCAAACTTTTTGAGGAGGTTCATTCCAAATTATGCTGAGCTAGCTAAAGGTTATACATGTCTATTGAAGAAAGGGGTACCCTTCCATTGGGATTAGGTTGTGCAAGCTTCCTTTTATGCTCTCAAAGATTCCCTGATAAAAGCATCATTAATGTATGCCCCCAACTATCAAAAAGACTTTTACCTGTATCTTGACACTACAGATACAACCATAGATATGGTTTTAGTGTAATAAGATAACAGAATTGAAAATCCTGTATATTATTTAAGTTGCAATCTTAATGATACAGAAAGTAAAAAATCATACGTAGAGATTTCGACATTATATTCTCCTTCGCAAAACTACCATTGTAACAGATTGCAACCCTATGACATACATCTTGTCACATCAATTGCTGGGGGGCAAATATTCTAAATGGATAGTAATTTTGTAGGAGTTTGATTTGGAATTCATCAAATCCAAATCAAAGAAATCTCTCGTCTTTGCAGAGCTACTTTGCGACCTTCCCTCGTTCTCCAACGATTTAACATCAGAAGCATCAATCGTGGATGAGTCTCTGTTTCTGATATCATTAAGTGATCTACGGTATGGGGATATATTGATCTATCTCCAGACCCAATCTTTTAGGCCTAACACCTCTCGCTCTGAATAGAGATGTACACGATACCAAGCCAAATATTATCTGATCGTTGGTGATACACTTTATCATCGTGGTGTCAATATGATTTTATGAAGGTGCCTCACACATGAGGAGGCTAAAAAAAATTTGAATGAATGCCATTTAGGTGCTTGTGGGGGGCATTTATCTGGTTACACAACTGCACAAAAAATCCTACGAGTTGGTTACTTCTAGACATCTCTATTCAAAGATTGCATATTTGCTGTTAGAAAGTGCCATGCTTGTCAAATTTTTGACCGTAAAACCAGATTACCACCTGCACCACTGCATCCAGTCATTGTTGTTGGCCCATTCGTGAAATGGGGCATTAATTTCATGACATGTAACCCCACCTCGACCGGGGGGCATGGGTATATTATAGTCGCTGTCGACTACTTTACCAAATGGGCCGAGGCGATGCCTACATTGAACAACAATGGCGAAAAGGCTACTCTTTTCTTTTCAATCATGTGGTTTCTAGATTCAGTGTGCCATAGGCTATAGTCACAGATCATGGGTCACATTTTTTCAATCACATGATGATCGAGTTAATTACCAAGTTAGGACTATCTCATGATAGTTATACTCTATATTATCCGTAGGCTAACGGACAAGTTGAGGCAATCAACAAGGTCCTTAAGCGCATGCTGCAAAGAATGATTGGAGTCCATAAGTAGAATTGGCATTTAATCTTGTACTCAGCTTTGTGGGCATACCAGACCTCGGTGAGAAATACAACCAGATTTACGCCTTTTCAGTTGGTGTATGGTTTGGAAGCAGTCTTACCAATTCAATGTGAAATCTTATCCCTCAAGCTCGCAATTGACCTGCTGCCTGAAACTTCTGAAGAAGAAGTTTGTTTCTTGGAATTAATCCATTTGGATGAAACCTGTCATGATGCCGCATTGGCTAAAGAAGCATCAAGGAACAATATGACAAAAATGTTAAGCTTTGTGTCTTCTCAAAAGGTGACCTAGTCTTGATTTACGATCAGGATTCTGACAAAATAGGAGCAGGGAAATTTGAAACATTATGGATGGGCCCTTATATCATTAAATGTGTGTTGACAAAAGGAGCCTACGAGTTAGTCGATTATGATGGGATTCCACTGTCGCAGCCTTGGAACGGGTTGTATCTCAAACGTTACTATGCTTGATTAAGTGTAGTAAAACTCACTATACATATACTTTCATTGCATGTTTTTGTGTTAGTTTTTCTTTTAGAATTTCAATTTGGTTAGGTAATCCACTTCACATTTGTTGCAGATGTCAAACTTTTCGGAACCATTTGTTGGGTATGGCAACAGAGCTAGTCGTAGTATGCAGAACTTATCTTCTGCAACCTGGGCCATCTTCGCTCCAAGCAACAAGTTAGTGAGTTTCAGAGTGATATGTATTGGTGAATCAAAAAACAACATCACTGAGTATAACACGTTGATTGAACTCCTCTATGATGCCATTTCACATGACATACACCAAATCATTGTTAGGCTAGATTCACAACTTGTCATTCTATAGCTTACTGGCATTTACTCCGTTTGAAACCCAGCTATTCATCGCATGTTCCTAAGAGTTATAATTTGGAAAGACATTTTGATTTCATTCAATATCAACATATTTCTAGAAATTTAAACACATTGACTAACTCTTTAGCAAACTATGTGTTAAATAGAGATTTGCAGCATATGTAAAGAAAGCATTTCACATCATCATTTGCATAGGATTTCATCACTTAACCACATAAAACTCCGAAATTCAAATAGATATCTGTTTAAAAGTTTTCACAAATATTTTGTGTCCAAGACAAAATTGGTCATTTGACCCAAAAACTCAAAATGAATGCAGAAAAACATCCTAGACTAGTGCTACTGATAATAACAGGTCACCGCCTGTGCTATCATGCGCAGGAGCCTCGTCCAACGAATCGACACACCAGTAGTATGGTGCTGTAGCCTCATGGGTAACTCATCAATCTAGACATCCAGGATGCCAAGAGTTAAGCTCTCCACATGATCCTGCAACTGAGCCAAGGTCTCGGCTATGTCTAGTCTCTAAGGACTTCCCTCCCGACAACTCCTTCCACTGGAGCATCTACTTCACGTGGGCGTGCCACAGTTCGAACTGGTCCAATATCTTCATACACATATGAGTTCGTTTAGTCTTGGTAACAATAAAAAAAGAAAAAAAAATGGAAAACTCAAAATCAAAAGTGTGGTCAAATCAATTTACCGATAGCACTCCACTACTCCTCGACTGGTAATGCTAAATCTGGATGCCTCGAAAATCCATCCCTACATATGGATATTTTGCAAAGGCCATCTCCTGATGGTCAAACCACTTGAAGAAGGTAGATGAAAATGAGATCTGTGACAGGCCAGCATGCCTAGCCATAAGGTCTACCCATCACTTCATTCGTGGTTCTCTCGGTCCAGGCACTCTTAGAGAAATGTTCTGTGGCTGCATAAGTGGGATTCTTTCCAAGGCAAATGAAATCAAAATGGACCCATAACCAAAATTTTTGGTCCTTCCAGCCTTCACATTGGACAGTTGATCTTTCATAAGTGGAAGTACTGCCTCACACCAGTTGAATACCTTCGATTCCAGGCATTCCAAGGCATACTGCATGTAAGATCTGTTTGCTAAATGTAAAGTTGCACTGCCAGCCAATATAGCAAGGGTAAAGAGAATAGTCCTCAAAGGTCGATCAATAACATCCCAGATATGAATCTTACCATCTCTGTTGGGTTGGGATCCTTCCCGCCAGAACTGATGAATGTAATCTCTCACTAATTCGCCTCCTTGGGCGAGTCCTGATAATGAAAGTGGGGCATCCCGCCTTGATAAACCCGTTAGAAAATAAATATCCTCGATGGTGATAGGAATAGATTTACCCCTGATTTGGAACACCTGGTTAATAGGATCCCAAGCATGAACAAGATACTGCAACAAATCCATCGTTGTCTCATGCTGGATAAGCAGAAAAACTTTAGCAAACCATAGTTCATGCATTTACCGTGCCCTAGTCATTTAAGGCAATCATGTCCTGCTCTTCGTGCTCTCGTTCTTGCCATGTAACGACTATTTTGATCCAATGAATACTTGAAATACAATCAATAGGAAAATTAGGATCCAATTTGGGCAAAAATCAGTTCAAAATTTGATGAAAAACAGTTGTTCAAACTTGGTGTTATGTGCCCATCGCACTTAGCCCTTATGGAAGGTGCTATGCATAGCAGGTTGTCCGTTGGCATCCCAGTATGCATCGCACTTTTTGATAGGAGTAGGGTGCGATGGTTGAAAAATGAGATTTTAAACCCTATAGGCCCAAAAAACTGAGAAAAGTTGCCTAGAACTGAAAAAGAATGCAATAGAATTGAAGAGCATAAGGTTAGCTCCTACCTAGTCCTAATGGCACCCGAAATGATCCACGGAATATCTCGCAATCGACTGGTGAAATTTGGGGTAAAAAACTGCTTCAGAGCTCCAAAATTCAATGTTTGAAATGAAATGGTGAAAATGAAATAATAAAACTTGTTTTATGTTTACTTTTTCATGTACGTCAAGTAAATATTGATTTGATTAATTTTTTCATCCGTAAATATGTATTTTTAATCATTTTGATGGAGTTTTGAGTAAGGTGAACAACTGAGAATGGAATCTGACGTGTGAACAGTGAATTGAGCATCTTTGACCACCAAGCAACTTTTCGTTTTCTTTTCGAGCTTTGATTTAAAAGTGAAAAGAAAACTATAGAGTCCTCTTTAAACTCTTTTTAGACGCTTTAAACAAGAAAATATAGTTGAGCGCTTGTCTCTTCTAGCTTGTTAAAGTATTGGAAACGACATCCCTCTTGTATTATTTTATCCTTTTTCGGACCTGAGGGATTATTTTTATGAAAAAGAAATTATAGAGTTTTCTTTTCATCTCTTTTCAAACTCTCTAAACATGAAAAGGACTGAGTTATATTTGTTGTTAAACTCATTAAAATAATATTGAAAAACTTGTCCATCTAGACGAGACCAAGTTTCATCATCGCTAGACTCGTTAAAACATCAAATAACGATGGGTTTTCCCGAAGGGCAAATTATAGAACAAGCATATGTTATCCTCCTCAAGCTTGATAAAAAATAAAGAGGTACTGGTCAGCAATGACCGGGGAAAAAGGGGAAAAATCTTGAAAAACTAATGGTAGCAAGTCGCTCTTGAACATGACACTTTCACTTCATCTCTGTAATCGAGTTGGGTTGGGTTATTCCGTTTACTGGTCATCATACCATTGGTCTATCATACCATCCATGTTTTTGGGTTAACGCTACCAATTCATCTCAGTGTCACCGATATGTTCAAGAGAAGTCATCCAGTTAATAAGTCATCCAATTAAAGTCTCATCTGTTGCAATACCATAAACCTTCATTTTCATGACCAACATTCTTGAACCTTCTGTCATCAATTCATTTTCATCTCCAAAATCATTTGCTCCATTTCGTGTCATAAATGTGGGATACATCAAGGCCCTCTTATGACAATTTTCTTCTTGTCGACATCAGCTCATTATCCAAGAAGTTGACTTAGAAACACCCTTTCAGTGCTTTGAAGCTTGCATACATCAATGGCAAGTTTCTCTCTTCTGGCTACAGGTTGACATCAATGGCCTTTGACCGAAAGCTTTTGTGTGGTGTTTGACATCAAATCATCTATTCACACCACGTGAAATGTACTGTTGTACCTTGAGGATCATCTTCATTATCGGCGATCCCTCTCGCATCTGTTATTAGCTTACATCATTGGCTGGTAATCAGATGATGTCTCTCCATGTTCAACTTCAGAACATCTTTTCCCATGGTTTGACTTGTACATTGAGAGAAGATTGAACGAGTTTGAAGACCTCAGAACTAGTTTCATCCAACCGGGTTGCGATATATTCAGGAGTACAAAAGCATTAAATGTACGAAGGCTTTACACAGATGGTCATCCAATCATGGATTACAAGTCTATATCTGTAGACGATTGTCTGATCTATGTACAAGTAATGAAAGTTTATAAAGCTGAGCATGGGAATGCCTTCCTCATCTAATTCATGAAAAATCATATTATCATGTATTGTATTGTAATTGATGCAGGTCACCTTCCAGTTCGAAACTTCTGATCCTCATGATAAAGCATTTCACTCGACATGAACATTTACGACCTCATGCTTTAGGGAGAAACTATTATGGACATATTTGGGCACATCAACCCCAAACTTACATGTCGATGTATTAGGGTTCATCAACTCCTAAAATAGTTGTTTTATGCCCTAAAAGAACTAAGTCATCTGAATGCCTCATTCCCCAAAAGTTCCAGCTCAAAAACCATCCAGAAAGTGCCTAAAATGAATCATTGCTGAAAGCCCTGTGTCAGGGTGAGATGCATCTCAGGTACTACATTGTCAAAGTGAGATGCATCATAGTTTGGCCCTCTAGTAGGTGTGATGGGCGAGGTAGGAAAAAATTCTGGGAGTGTTTGAGAGTTGGTTGCTCATGGAAACTTCTAGAAACTTCTCCTGTGCCACTTGCCCTCCTAAATTCGCCCAAGGATGACTAAGGGAATTGGGAAACCACCTCCTATTCCCCTCTTTCATGGAACTAATTCCTAAAAATAGAATGACATTCATCAACCCCATTGATGACTCAACTCCCTGTAATCATCTATAAAAGGATCTCTTGTCGAAGAGATTAGAAGGCTTAATTATTATGAGTTGTAAGGAAGTGATGCTAGTTTTAGTATTGAGGTGAGAGAATTGTATCATTGTTGGTGTGTTCTTGCTGATTCATGAGGTGAAGAAGGCTTGAAGCTGGAAGGATGGCACTGGATCAAACTTCTTATGGGTTGTAATTATCCTTGATATCAATAAAGTTCTTCAAGATTTTTCCCAATTGATTGTGTTAACTGTAAATGCATTGATTTGTTTATCACATTTATGATTCTATGATGTTTATGCTGTGATGGATCATTATGCTTTGCAGGTATTTTTTTCTGTAGCTGTGCAGGTACTCTCCAAGCGTGTTAAGTATGGGGAGGAGTTACGGGATTAGCCAAAGGGGAGGGATATCAAGCGAGGATTCAAGCGAAAGTTACAGGTTGGTCTTTCATAATCTCTTTCTTATCCATCACTCATAGGAAAGATACTGAATTGCTTTGACTGTTGTTTCTAGGTTAGCTACCAAACCTAGAGGGTTATTCATTTGAAAAGACACTAATTTTCCTAGAAACAATGAGGAACAGAGGATAATCATGAACAAAGGGAAATTAAAAATCCTTTGTTGTAGACCACAGGGAAACTACCTAGACTAAGGAGCAATCAAGAATTCCTTAATTTAGATAATTAGTGAAAACATTAAAATGTATAATAGTTAAAATAGAGTGTAATGAAGCAAATTTTGAGATATCATTCCATATTATAGCATTTGGATTTCAAATACATTAAATATTATGGAAAAACATTAAAATAAAGAAAACAACACAAGAGAAAATACTTGTCTGCACTTCGCTCTACACATGAATCCAATGAAATGTCTTGTATTTATTCATTAATCCAGCTTGTTGTTCCAATCAGTGATACAATAGCTTAGAGTCTTTTGATAAAAAAGGTCTATAGAAATGTCTAAGTATCTACCCTATATACTTTGAATGGTGAAGTATTTATAAAAAAATTATTACAAAATATCTCAAAACAAACTTGAGATTTAATCTAGGAAATACAAATATCTTCTTGCAAGAAGATAGAGACATCTATTGAGCTGTTTCATGATGTCCCTTTTATTGTGGTACTGCTGGCTTTTATGGTTGGATTTGTAGCCCTTTATGCTGGCTTGCAGTTGTGGTCTTTTACATTGGAATCTTCTTCAACTTTTATCTTTCGCCTGATACTCTTTGACCCTGTTGTCGTGTTTTCATCTATTTACCTGGCTTCTTTATTTTTACTATGGATTAACTTTTTACTGTAAATTTACAATAGTAAATTAGTCATGCTTTGCCACCATTCTACATCAGGTAATTTGACATTCATCATCCTTTGGAATATCTCATCAACTTCAGTATATTGGCAAAATTGGGCTTGGTGATGAATAGGTGTTTTACCTCATGTTGGAGGAAAAACAGGTTCTCAAAAGTGTTATATAAAAATTTTCCTGTTGGAAAGGATTTAATAGATGAAGTGCTGACTTGTTCTTTAGCCAACTGCTTGAGTCTATTGTCATAGCCCTGCTGTGTCATAAGCTTGTCATTGATGACCAATGGACTGGGCAATGCTTTCTCCCTCAAAATTTGGAATTTGGCCATGAATCTATCAATGGCCACCTGCATGTTCTTACACTTTTCCTCCAAGTTTAGCATTAGGTTCCTCTTGGAAAGAACCTTTCTTATTTCCAAAATAGTTTTAGTTTTGTCTTCTATATTTAGCTCTTGTAGCTCATATCTATTTTTGCTATTAAGGAAATGGATGAGTCTATTGGCATCCTTTGGCATGTCACCCAATTCCTCCTTGAATTTCTAGATAGCTACTGTAGCTACCTTTATCAGTTCTATCCATTAAAAAATAACTTGAATAGATGGCCAAATATCCTTGACAGAGTCAATGATATTGGTCCATAATAGTTCCTTGGCTTGTCTTGGGGGTTTCTCTAATGTTAGGTCTTTTTCCAAGGCTTTGACTCTTTCATTCATCTTGTTGGCCTTCTGAGTTTCTTATTTTTGCATAGTTTGGGCAGGTTTGTAATAAGTTTCTAAACTTGCCACCTTTTCACTTAGTCTGTTCATTTCAGTGGCTTGGATGGATATTTCATTCATGGCATTGACTAATTTATCTGCATCCTCTACTTGTGTACCTGTTGTTGTAGATTCTATTGTAACTGGAAATGATGTGGCAGGTGGAGCCATTGGTGCAACTGAAGCTGCCAACATGGAAGGGACTGCTATAGACATTGTAGGGATGATGTTTGCAAAAGTTGATGCAATGTCAGTTTGTTTCATTTGGATTAAATTATCCGATTCTTTCTCTATTTCCTTTAGCAGATCATTGAGTTTTAGGACCAAGTCCATGAACTCTTCATGTCTACTTTGGCTCTCCAAAACTTCCAACGTTTGAGGATGTTGTAGCTGGGGAATTTTCAATTGCTTCTTCAGTTCAGAAATATCATCATTCTTCTTCTTTATCAGCTGCTCAGTAGATTTTATATCCTTGGGATCATGTCCCAATTCAATAATTAAGTCTTTCAAAGATTTAATCCTGGTATCCTTGGCCTGTGAGGAGGCCTTCTCCAACTGAAACTATGTTGAGATGTTGTTTACTGAGTTTTGTAGCTGATGGGCAGCTATGGATTTACCTGTAAGAGTGTACTATATCATCTCTCTAGCTTGTTTGTATAGTTCTATTTGGTCTATGGGATGAATGTCCCTTGCCAACACTTTAAAGTCAACCTCTTGTAATCTGATGATGTTCTGGGATGCTGAGCCGTAGGCTTGATAAAGGACATCTGCAGCTTTCCCTCCTTAATGTCAAAGGCTGACATCAAACTTGTTTGATTTGTGGGAGTGAGATTTAGGTATTGAGCATATGTTTTGGCTTTAAGCCTCTCATTCCTCATTTTTATTTCCTTATACATGTCCTTTATGTCTTAGTCTTTATCAGTAGGCTTACTGAAGGAAGAGACTTCCACACTAAGCTTCCTTTCCAACTTCTGAGTCTGTGATGTGGAAGGCTCTTGTATGTCTTCAGATGGAGTTGTGGGCCTACTTCTGTCTACCTCTGTGTTGGTTACCTGTGCTAATCCTTTTGTATATTCCTGTTTAGAGGCTGGATTGAGCCTTTGCCTCTTGCTGTGACTTGTTTCCTGTTTCAAATTAGAGGTGTCCATTCCTGAAATGGAAGCTCCCTCTCTGTTTCTTTTTGGATTTTTCTCCTTGTTCCGAGGAGTCTGCGTGACTAGAGGGGTGCTCATGGCTCTTTCTTGCTCTTCTAGTATACGTAGAAAAGAACTCTCATCAAGCTACTTTTCCAAATCAATCAAAGCATTTTATACATCTACCCTTGTGTTGTCACTGTCTACTAAGGTATTTTCCACCCACTTTATCTAATTGGCATACGCCTCTAATTCTGGTATGGGGTGGTGGATAAAAGGTCCTAGCTTAATATTTTTCCTTTTCTTGGTAATGAATTCTAAAGGTTCATATCTCCATACAAAAATCCTTTGGAATTTCAAGCTTTGTAGGATCAAGTCTGCCTCTTTCCTCGCCTCTCTGGAATATCATATGAAGGGACCTAACTGGTCTTTGATTTTGAATTTGGTCTTATTCTTGGCATTGAAAAAGTTGACCTTATCAGCATTTATGATCTTTCTTTAATATTCTAAGGCAAACAACCTCATGAGGAGGTACCTTGGCAACTTATATGGTGCAAGCATGCAACCACATATTCCGAATTCTGTGTGGTTTTGGTAAAGGTACCAATATCCCACTTTGGTTTGCTTGGAAAGCTAAAGGACTCTTTTTATCTCTGGACTTATCCTAGCTGGAGGATTTCCAGTGAGCATAGTCATGATTGGATACAAAAAAGAATATATGGAGTTAGAGTATGTATAAGGTGATCTATACTCATGGAAAAGTGGGGTCCAAAAAATGACAGATCTGGGTTGGCCCCTGGTGTCAAGCTTCTGGAGAGTAAAAGGAAACTTATCTGGCTGATAATACAAAAATAGATGGTACAATATAGAGGAGTATTTGAATACTCTCTCATTGCCCATGCTTGTGAACTACTCATGCATCCTATCAACTATTTAGCAAAGTCATATATGGTTGCAGGAGGCTGCCTTGGGGTATAAATGGACATGAAAGCAAGAATAAGTTCATCAATGTATTCACTGGTAGAGTAACCCAAAACACATGATATCATGGTTACAATGTACTAGCCCCATTGAGAGAAAATAGCTGATGCATATGGAGGGGAGTCCTTAGGGATGTGTTTTTCCTCTCTAATGAAGGTTTGGAACAACTGGGCCAATCTTGATGGGCTTAGCTTGGGATACTGGTCCAACAGGTCTCCAATTGAGGGTGGGGTTAGGTTTGGTCCTGGTTGGAACTGAAGCATTTCATTAATGGACTCAGCTGTGATAGTGAATAGAACCTTCTGGTCATGAGACATTATGGCTCTATGGCTAGGGACGTAGCATGCATAGCACATATAAACAATTTATGGAAATATATGAACTTGGGGTAACTGGTATTTGGGTAAATTGGACTCCCAGAGGCCAATATCATCTGTATGGTTAAGACATCTATCTTTGCTTAAGAAATGAATTTTTGACAAGAGCTCTATTGCAGTTGTGTCTTTGATTTGGAAATCCTGTCAGCCAGGGGAGGATGGTCCAGGTCTAAGTGTGGAGTGGTAATGGGTATAATGTCCATGGCGATAGGGGCAACCATATTTTAGTTATTGTGGATTTGAATTATGGTCTAGGGGTTTTATCAGAGGTTTTGAACAGAAATTGGAAACTTCAAAGGGTTCTGGTCAGAGGTGTTTGTGATTTTAAGTAATTTTTCAATTAATTGGACTTAACAAGAATCTTAAATAGGTTGAATGCTTTCAATTTTGCACAGGGAATGGTATTCTATGGTGAAATGCCTAGAAATTGGGCGAATTGGCTTCAAATTGATGGTTCTTGGTGGCTACATAGGTTTGTATGGTTCTCGTACGGACTAAAAGGTCAGCTGGGTTGTTTGCAGCATCTTCTAGGGTGGTCTTGAAAGTCTGGTGGTAAATTTGGTGTTTGCAGGGACTGCACTAGTTCACAGAGTTTACACAATGCGCGGGAAAAAGGGCGAAAGAGGGCTTCACAGCCTTTTATAGAGAAAATAATTAATTTTGGTGGGTTCACTTTTGGATGAACAGTTGACGGTTTTTCAGTTAGATGGGGGAAGTGGTTTTGGAGGGCCATCGCACCGCTTGTGTGGTGCGGGCGGTATTCGGGAGGGGTCACCCAATGTGATACAACACTTGACACGTAGCATCCGTGGGGTCAGGAAAAACCACTTATCAGGTGGTTAATGTTTAGCCATCGGGCATGGCCGATATGGCTGTGCACCATTAGATGAGGGGGGTGATGATCAACGGTAGTCAGGCGGGAGAGATGCGCGGGGGGAAATGACGGGAGTTGATGGGGGGCCCAGAGATTTAATCACGATGGTTTAGGATTAGTTTAGGGATAAATCACAAGTTTAAAATGATCGGGTGAGGTTAATATCGGGATTAACTTAAGTTTACTGGGATTAGGTAAACTAAGTAAAGTTATATCGGGGTATGGAGAATTTCTATTAGTTTTTATTAAAACCAAAGGTTGGGGTATTTTATATAGGGAATTAATTTAATACAGGATAATGGGATTTCAGAGAATCTATATATTAAAGTTAGTGATTAATATGAAACTGTGATGGCAGAGTGGGTTTTTCCTTAGTACAAGGGTAAAGTAAACATTCACACACTTAGCTTTATACTTAGGGAAAAGGGTTTTTGTGTGTTTTTTCGTGTTTTTGAGTGAAAAGGGATTTACATGGGGGTTTCCACTTTTCCTAGGTAAATGGTATCAACCATAGGAAAGTTTGATTTTATTACAGAAATGAGGGGAAATAAAGGGAGATGAATTTTTTATGAAGGAGATTCTAGCACTTATGCCCATAAGTCATCAAGCCGAGGGTCCGGTCCCTCCAAAAGTCAGAGAAATGCTTTGAGCCTCTTTGACTAAAAGGATTTGACCACTTAGAACTTATTTGTGGGAAATTAGTAAGTAAAGGGGTGAAATGAATGAGGGGATGTTAAATAAAACAAGTTGTGATCAATTGTCTTTGATTTGTTTACTATTTATGCACATTTGAAGAATGCATTTAAACATGACATAAGTGCTTTTTGTGTAATCACTTGATATTTCTGCAACCTTTCTACTACTTACTCATTTACTCATCCTACCATTTTTTTCTTCATTGTATTTGGGTGAATTTAGGCTAGCAAACCCTTATCAATCTTTTTCTTTTACAAACCAAACTATCTAATTCTAACCTTATATCATCCAAGGGATTAGATTAAACTAATGAGCTCCTTTTATTTCCTCTACCTATCTAATGATCTGCCAAGATTAAACTATTTGGTTGGATTTTATTCTCTAACTATAAACATAAAATTCAAAGCATGGTATAATCAAGATTAAACAGTTTGATTACCATGGATTGTGGCATGAATAACAAGCTGCACACAATCATTGTTATGTATAAAAGTAAATGGTAGTGGAATTTTCACTTGCTCACTTTCATGGTCTCTTTTTGTTTTTTGGGGTTCATATATTTTCATTTTTTGACCTTTTCTTATTCTTTTTGTCCTTTGATTATTCTTTTTAGGACATACCCTCTTTACATTTTTAAAATTTTTTAATATGGAAAATATTTGCAGAAAGCAAAGGTATGTACAATATTACAAGGCTTAACCTTAGTCATTCAAAATTATGACTCCTATTGGTATATGAACCTAATAGTGGCTCCACTTGGGGATGACATTTTCTAGTGAAATGTCAAGAACTTTCAAGATCAGTGGCCTCTGAATTGTTGTTGATGTTACCTTGCAAAATTTTCCTCTATGCCTCTACATTATTGATACTTTTATGATAGTAGATCTTTCAAATCTTAGGGCCTTCTCTTCGGGCTTCAACTTCAAAAATCACCATCCAATCCAAACTTAACTTTTGAAAATAGAATATGTACAAATGGGAAAAGACAATTAGTAACTAGGTTCAAAGTAGTGTTTTAGCATTCGACCATTCATTGACCCACCTCCTGCTTTTGTACCATCAAGTTCTTTCAGGAAGAAAGAATTATTTCCTCTGTAAGGATATATGACATAAGGACCTTTCCATAGGAAATCAAATTTCCCATGTATAGCTTTGTCTTCCCTCCTTGAATCCCACTTGAGCACCTTGTCACCAAGGTAGAAATCTTCAGCCTTGATTCTTTTATCAAAAATCCTTTTAACCCTTTCCTGCACAACTTGAGAACTTATGTTGACCTCTTCTTTGGTTTTTTATAGGTGAATAGTTTGGTTGATTCTTCTTTGGATACTATTAGGTTAAACTTGAAATTCTTGAAGCATATTCATTACTGGTACTCCCAAAGAGGATGGAATGACAACTTCCATCCCATAAACTAGGTGATAGGGATAAGTACCAATTGATTTCTTAGTAGGAAATTTGTCTACCCATAAGGCATTGACTAGCTTCTTATTACAAGTTTCCTTATTGTCCTCTAGTAACTTCTTAATGATGTTTACCAGGATTTTGTTTTAGGATTCTACCAGTCCATTTCTTTGAGGGAATAGGCTGTAGAATGACCCAGGGTGATATGATACTTATTGCAGAAATCTATCATTCTTTTGGATTTAAAGGCTGCTACATTACCCGTAATGAGCTTAGTTGGACATCCAAACCTTGATAGAATATTGGTTTCAAGGAAGATTATGATAATAGTGTATGTGGCTTGCCTAGAAGGTATGGCCTCTATCCATTTTGTGAAATAGCCTGTGGCTGTGAGGATCCATTTGTGCTAGGTAGAGGAGGGTGGGTGAATTTCACCAATGAAGTGTAAACCCCATTGTTGAAAAGGTATTTCAATAGAGATTGGCTTGAGGGGTAAAGGTAAAAGCTTTTTCTTCCCCTTAAAAATTTGACATTTGTGACAGGAGGTCACATATTATTGACATAAGAAAACAAGGTAGGCCAGTAGAAACCAACACTAAGGATTTTATCTACAATGGTCTTTCAGTAAAGGTGTCCTCTACAGTCGCTTGCATGAAACTCTTGTAAAACTCTGTCAAATTCATCTTTTAATAAGAAATTAAGAAGAATACCTTCGTGATCTCTCCAAAACAAGGCATTGTCTAATATACAAAATTTCAAGGATTTCATCTTTAAAAACCTGCTTTTAGTCTTAGATAATTCGGGAGGAGCTTGTAAGTTCTGTAAAACATAAATAATATCAGCATACGAAGGTGATTCAATAAAGGCCTGGCTGATTAGTGGAGTCTCCATCTCCTCTCCATCATCTATTGCTGCAATAAAGTTTCTATCCAACGCCTGATAGTTTGATTCTTCCATGAGCTTGGCTAAACCTTGGCCTTTGATTAACTTAGTAGGTTTGATTTCTATATCATACTCTAAAATAGTAGCAATCCACTTTCCCCTCTTTCCATATGGACCTTCCTGAGTTAGGATGTCTTTGACTATTGAATTTGGAATGTAGGCTACTATATGAGAATATAAGATGTATATCCTGAAATCCTTAATGGCTTTGACTAAAACCAATGCTTGTTTTTCCATTATATTGTATTTTAAGGGGTCATCTCTCAGGGCTTTTCTAAAGAAAGCAATAGGTTGTCCATAGCCCTGGTCATTTTTCTGCAATAGAACTACAACTATTGTGTGCTTAGAAGCAAAGGAAAATAAGATGAAATCTCTATCAAATTTTGGACTGATTAACACAGGTGTTTTAGTTAAGGCCAGTTTAATGTCTTCAAAAGATTTTTTAGCCTCAATAGTCCATTTTATGGTCGAATCTTTTTTCAGCATATTGTTGAGTGATCTAATTAATTCTTCTAGATTAGATATAAATCTTCTAAGAAAGTTATTTTTTCCTAAAAAATCTTGTAACTCTCTAATGTTCCTCGGGTGTTGTATTTGCAAGATGGCTTATATTCTTACAGGGTCTATTCTTATACCATCTTTTGAAATTATGTGACCTAACAACTTTCCTTCCTTTAGCCCAAACAAAGACTTCTTGGGGTTTAAGGAGATTCCATATTTCCTGCATTTAATAAAAAGTTGTCTTAGATGATCCAAATGTTGATTGTCAGACTTTGAAAAAACAATAATGTCATCTAGGTATATCACAAGGAAATCATGAATTTCTTTTGCAAAGGCTACATCCATAGCCCTTTGGAAAGTGGATTCTACATTCATTAGCGCAAAAGGCATTTTCACATACATAAATGTGCCCCAAGGAGTAGTGAAGGCAGTCTTGGGTTGGTCATCTGGATGAACCAAGATTAGATTGTAACAAAAAAACCCATCCAACAATGAGATTCTGGTTGATCCAACTACCCTTTGTAAAATGTGATCCATTTTGGGGAGAGGGTAATTGTCTTTTAGTGACACTTTGTTGAGGTTTTTGAGATCCACACAGAGTCTGATCTCACGAGTTTTCTTCCTAGTTGGCACCAAGTTTGAGACCCAATCAGAAAACCTAATTGGTACAATTATTTTGGCATCATACATCCCTTGAATTTCTTTTTCAATTGAAGGTAATAAGACAGGATTGATCCTTCTAAGTTTTTGTTTGAAAGGCTTTTGATTTTCTTTAATAGGAATTGTGTGTTGGATGATGTTGGTGTCATAGGATTTGAGGTCCTCATAACTCCAAACAAAAACATCTTGAAATTCTTTCAACAACTCAATGCGTTTTACTTTTTCAGTGGGAGGTAATGATTTTGAAAGTTTGATCAGTTTAGGATTTCCACTGGTGCCTATATTACATTCCTCTATATTAGACCTTACTAGTTCGATTCTAGGTTTCCTAGGAACATCATTTGAGTCAAATAAATATTCCAGGGGTTAATCCCTTTGGTAAGAAGTTATCGTTGAGATTAATTACTTCATTTTCTTCACTTATTATTTCATTAATCTCAATTTTCTCTAAGTTATCTCCATTTGATTTAGTAATTTTAGTTGGGTTAAATCTATCTAGTTCATCACCTTCTATCTCATTTATTTCTAACTCATCCTTAGTGTCAAGATCTATGGACGTATCAATATCTTTATTGTTATTTAAAAAATCTTCTTCTGAAATTAAAAAATTATTTATCTGTTTATCACTAGAAAATATTTGCCAATTCTTCAAATTATCTGGAATTGCAGGTCTATGCATAACTTCAGCAGTGTATTGATGGTTAGGTTGGAAGGGTAATTTGCAAGTGTTAGCAAACATTGCTAAACTATGGGCTTGCATATTGTGTTTTCTCGAGATTACTGCAAGCTTTGTTTCTAGGAAAGTACTAAGTATTTCTACAATAGTTCCTCTATAACAACTTAATCTAGGATCATTTTTCATATATACAACATCAATCTATTTTATAACTAGTTGAGAGTCTCCCATGATAGAAACTCTTTTAGCTCCTAGATTCCTAACTAACATAAGACCTAAATTTAATGCTTCATACTCAGCCATATTGTTAGTACATTTAAAATTCAATCTATATGCATGGCCTTCTGAGTGATCATTTTCCAAATTTTAAATCCACACTCCTGCTCCTGCTCCAAACTTATTGACTGACCCATCAAATTCAAGATGCCATAATATCTCATGCTCATAATTTTCACTATTTAGTGCAACAAAATTTTCATCACTTACAACAATTTGGCCACTTTGTTCATTGAAAAATTCTGAAGTTTGGTTAGTTTCATTTTGTATAGAAACTGCAATTTCTTTTGTTTCTGTATTAATACTATTTGAAATTTCTTCTGATGTTAGATCAACATTATACAGGATAAACAAATTAATGTTTGAGTGTATGGAGTAGATAGGAATGTTTTGATGCTGATCTTGGCTACTACCATATATTTCATTAAGGTTTCTCGGTATAGTTTCTTAGGTTGTCCAAAAACAAAGATTGTTGCATATGACATATCTAGTTGTAAGGATCCTTGAAGTTTGGCTCCCCATGATCTAGATAATAGCATGCCATACTTTGGTGGGATGTCAACAACTACAATATCCATAAGTATGCTTTTGGTAGGATATTGGACTACAGTAACACACAAATCTTTAATCAATCCTAGACACTTTACTTGACTAGTGTCAAATGAGAATAAGTCCTTGTAAGGCCTTGTAATGTCTAGGTTTAATTTCTCCATTACTGATTTGGGCATTAAGTTGTGGGAGGCCCCATAATCCAACATTGCATTGTTTTGAATTTTGTCATGGATACTAAAGCTAATGTAGAAAGGTGGTACTCCTTCTAGTGGTTTTCCATTAACATCTAGACCAAATATCAGTTCTCGTTGGTCATCAAACAAGTTGACGGAATCCTCATTTTCCACAATGTTTAAGGTTTGGTTTATCTATGACTTGTAATTTTCATTCTTGATTAGTTATGTTAAAGGAACTGAAATTTTTAAGCTTTGCTATCTCCTCTCCTAGATTAAATGGTGACTAAACTTTTTCTGTTTGAAGATTTTGGACTTTTGAAGTGGGGATCTGAGTAGAATTGTCTTCCTTTCCTTTATTGGGGATCTCCTTATGTGGATTTTCAGATATGGTTTTTTGAGTTTAGTCTAGTGGTTCCTTAGGTGGAATTGAGGTTGATGGTTGATCAGAGGTTATCCCTACAATGGTGGGGCTAGAAGAATCTGGGTTCTACCTAGGGAGAATTTGGAGGATCTTTGAAACAGGGGCTTTTTTTTTTCTAAGGTTGTTTTTGCACTGTTTTCTTGGCTTGGTCAAGGAAATCAACATTCTTTCTGCTTCTTAGGTTATAATATTTATGCACTTCAAAAATGGTAGAGTCATATCCTTGTTTATAATCAAATGACTCTTCAGACTGGATTTGCAATTGCTGCAGCATATGCAGTTCCTGCTCATCTTGGGTAAGAAAAACAGTGTCCTCATTATTTATTCCCATTAAGTTTATTTGTGTGTCTTGTTTTGGGTCTTTAGGTTGGGATGTTTCTACATACTTTTCTTGAAAAGGAGGCCTAATGTTCTGATCCGATCCATTTTTCCCAATGTTTTGATTTTGGTTTTTCCTAAAATTTGGGTTTCTAACTAGAGGTGCTTGTTGGTTATCCCATTGGGGTTTCCTTTCTATGTTATCTATCCTATCCATTAGTCTTTCCATACTTTTGGCTAAACTATATATTTTAATGCCAGAGGGTGAAGCCTCACCTTTAGCAGTTCCTCTTTTTTTATTTCTAACTCTTGTTCTTTTAGCAAAAAAGTTTGCTTCAACACTAACGACTACACTTTGCATTTCTTCTAATGTTGGGGGGTTTCTTTCCCTGAGTTGGTATGCCATATCTATGTCAAGACCATTAGGGAACTTTATTAATTCCAAGTCAAGTGGGGGTCTAAGATTAACTAGAATGACAATATATATACTGTTGAATCTAGTACAATAATCTTGAATAGTTTCATTAGGTCCCCTTATAATATTTTCATATTTTGAAAGTATTTGTAGGGGATTCTTTTTATTTTCCCATCTGTTCAAAAATTGCTGATGGAATTCTTCTAAACTATCAATACTATTATCAGGAAATGCTCTAAAGCATTTCCTAACATTACCAGGTAAAGTTTGAGCAAATAGTCTCATTTGAACATCCCCAATATCAATTTCATGTAGTTCAAAGTAATCCGTCATCTTATTGACATGGTGCTGTGTAGTGTAGTGTCTTGTGCCATCAAATTGAACAATTTTACTTTGGTAGTCTACTGGCATAGCACCAAGTGGGGTAGGTAAAACAAGAGTATAATATCTATTTGCCATGGATATAAGCTGGGAGGGGTTAAGATGTGGATGAAGAGTGGATGAAGAACTAGGAATATTAGTTGATGAATGGGAGATGATAGGTTGGTGAGGAAGAGTAGGTAAAAATGGTGGTGAAGAATGGACTTCAGAATGTATTATTGATGAATTTGAAGGGAACAATGGTGAATTTAAAGTAATAGAAGAATGTTGAGAAAGCTCAGGCGCTGTGGACGTATTAACAAATGATTGTGGAGATTTTAGAATGTACTCATCAGTGGATTTGTTGGCCTGTTGAACTTCGAGGTCTAAAATGAATTCAAGATCTAGAACATTTTCACTGAGTGCACTTTCAGATCTTGTTCTAAATAACGAAAGGTCAAATGACTCATCAAAGGGAAGTTCTTCTAGAAATAACTGTTGATTAGGGCATGAATTAGCTTTAACTAAAGGTGTCTAGATAACTGAACTTTCTTCTTTTTTGGATTTTCTTGAAATCAGGTTGGGATTATCAAATATTGGGGCATGATTTGGGTCTAGATTAGCCCTAGTAAAATGAGTTTTCCTCGAAGCCAAAATTTCAAAATTTTTAATTGTTTTTGTGAGATTTTTTTAAGATAACTTCTAACAAATGACTTTAAGAGGCTTAAAATAAAATTTAGGATTTTCTTAAAGCTTTATTAAGGTTGAGGATTTGAATTCCCCAGTATGGTCGCCACTATGTTTTCACTCAAAACTTTTCACTAGAAGTTTTCAGAAGAAGGGAAGGACTGAGGTAACCACATACCAATCTTTTAAGTATAGACTCTAGCCAACCTATGACCCAGAGAGGGCTCTCTCTATATGATTTAGCTTTGTTGCTGAGATTTTAGGCTAGTTCTGAAGGTTCAGGGGGTTTTGATTTGTATTGAATGGTTGGATGGTGGAATCCTTAAAACAGATGGATAGACTGATGTCTTTGGACCATTGCGCTATGGAGTCAAAGGAGGGTAGCAGAACTAGAATTAACTCACTAAAGGGAGTGTTCAAAGGGCAAGCTAGGAGAGTAAAGTGCAGGTCTTTAAGCCAGGTGGGTGGAATGATCTTAACCAGGGTGAGAGAGCACTTAAGAATTCTCAGATCTGGATTAAGACGAGGAACAGATGATAATCATGAACAAAGGGCAATTAAGAATCCTTTTCTATAGACCATAAGAGACTACCTAGACTAAGGAACAATCAAGAATTCCTTAATTTAGATAATTAATAGAAAACATTAAAATGCATAATAGTTAAAACAGAGTGCAATGAAGAAAATTATGAGATATCCTTCCATATTATAGCATTCAGATTTTAGATACATTAAATATTGTGGAAAAACTTTTAAAGAAAGAAAACAACACAAGAGAAAATACTTGTCTGCACTTTGCTCTACACATGAATCCAGTGAAATGTCTTGTCTTTATTCATTAATCTAGCTTGCTAGTACAATCAGTGATACAATAGCTTACAATATTTTGATAAAAATATATATATAGAAATTTCTAAGAATCCACCCTACATAATTCGAATGGTGAAGTATTTATACAAAAATTATTACATAATATCTCAAAACAAACTTGAGATTTAATCTAGGAAATACAAATATCTTCTTGCAAGAAGATAGAGACAACTATTGAACTGTTTCATGATGTCCCTTTTATTGTGGTACTGCTGACTTTTATGGTTGGATTTGTAGCCCTTTATGCTGGCTTGTAGTTGTGGTCTTTTACGCTAGAATCTTCTTCAATTTTTATCTTTCACTTGATACTCTTTGACCCTGATACTCTTTGACCCTGCTGTCCTGTTTTCATCTATTTACCTGATTGCTCTATTTTCACTGTGCAATAACTTTTTACTGTAAATTTCTCAAAGTAAATCAGTCATGCTTTCCCACCATTCTGCATCAGGGAGGCTTGGACTATTCCCATCTTCTGCTTGTTCTTCCTGGGCTACAGGGTACATGGGGACTTAGGAACTTCAGGAACTTGAGTCACATCCTCGGGCTCTTCTTGATTCAGCTGCATTTCTTCTATGACCCTGCTCGAGTTCTTGCCATAGTACTCATGGAGAGCCTGGTAGTTGTGTACTTGCTGCTTTTTGTTGGTTCAAAGTGCCAAAAGTCTAGTGCCGACCACAAAATATGAGATTTGAAAAAATCCCTTCCCTCCGTTTTCAATTCATTAGTGGTGTTGAGTTGGTAGATATTTGCATATCTCGTCCGGAACTTTCGTCTTAATGTCCCACCACCCGCTCCTTTTTGACGTGATCAGACCTTCCTGTCAGAGCCAATGTGGCTAATGGTCATATTTTGACTTTTCCCCACGGTAGCGCTATCCTTAGGGCGTAGCTACGAACTTGGGGACTGCCTAATTTGGTAAAGAATCCTTTTGCCACGCTGGTTTTTCACAGATTGGTTTATAGTCCCATGCCTTCTTTCAACTGCTCAAGGCACTGAGACTGTAGTCTCTACTGCTAGTTAGGTGCTTGCACCTTTGGTGCAAGTTTGGACCGTCCCTGCTAGCTTGGGCTGCGAGCACCTCTGAAGCATCTGGGTCATCGGTCTGGGGTTTATGTTCTTCCGTGAGTGCGGGTGCAACCATGATAGTAGGGTCGCAACATGTGCTTGAGCTGCTCTGCTTTTTAGAACACTTTGCTTCTTTGGCAATAACCACAGTTTATCGGTGTTGAGGGGCCCACGGCCACTCTGTATTTTCTGAGCTTCCTTCTATCGTCTATTACAGGCCCAGCGAACCCATGGTATCTGCAACTTCCCTGATCCCCTGCTAACCTTGGCACTGACCACTTGGGCAATGGTCTATTGGGGTAGCTTTGGGCTCTTACTTCCAAGTTGGGTGGATGTCCACACCTCAGACACCTGTAGCCTATGCCGATGAGGAACGCTTACTTTGTTTCGCTCTTGCACCCATGCGCATGCCTTCCTTCAAAATCTATGCCTTGTCGTTCACATCTTTGGGGTTACACCCTGTCCGGAAGCAACAGTTGCACGAGATGTTTTCACGAATACCTCCAGCTATTCCTTTGCTCCTATTGTCACCATCCGATTACAATTGAGCATGGTTACTTCATGCAGTTGGTTTTGCCATCGTTCAACCTCTTCATCCGAGTCCGACGCGCAAGAACTATCGCGGTCCCATGAGAGTCGACCATCCACTGTTGGGTTGATCCTGTCCTGATCTTGCACTGTAATCTAGTAGATACAGTTGAACTCTCCATCATTGTCTTCGTCGCGCATGGGCTCAGTTATCGTGCCCCTTCTACAGGGTCGAATGAGACCATCACACAGAGAGCTTTCTTTTCGAATATCATTTTTCATTTCTTGAGGTTGATGATTCCATTCATATCGGTTGCCCAATCTATCGCTAATAGTGCAGGATATGGGTTACTATCATCCACAATTTCGATGACCTCAAAATCGGTTTGGGTGGTAGCGTCATCGATGTCTACTATAACTCTGTGCAGGCATCCCATGGGCAGAATCTTTTGTTCGTTAGCCATCCGTAGTTGAATCGGCGACCATTGCAGTGGAGGCCTGCCTATGTGTTCCCAAGTCTGCTTTGGTAAGACATTCGCATCGGACCCCAAATCTAAGACGACCTAATCCATCTCATAGTCTCTGATTTGGACAGTTAGTCACATTTCCCACCCAGTGTGCAAAGCATGTTTACCTAATTTTCAAATCATTCATGGTTCATCTGCTCCCGTGCACCGAGATATCAATTCCTACAGCCCCTTTATCACTTTAGCATCCTTGAGTAAGTTCATGCAGGTTTCCAAAAAGGTGGTTAGCACAGATGTATCCTTCTTTGATCCTAATTGATCCTTACTTCCTGACGTAGAAGCTTCCACGAAGCTCTTCTTGGCTTCCATAAAGGTTTCCTTAGCACGCTCTAAGTCAAAGCCTGGTTGTCTCAGGGGGGGCCTTATAGACCAATTCATCCATCTCTAGCTGTTTCGCCTTATCTTCTTCGGTGGTAGCACCACTCTGGAGCATCATATTTACATTTGGCTCCTCCGCACGAGGTTCAGCCTTCATCATCTAGACGTTCTGAGTGGGGTTAGCCAGAAGCACCCCCTTTTCTTGCATCTGAGCAATCAGCATGCAGAAATTGGCTACTTCGTGGTCAAATTCGTAATAGTAAGGACAACAGGCTTTGGTCGGGTTCATGCAATCCTGTGCGTAATGCCCCGACCCTCCACAATTGTAGAAAATTAATTGCCCTCGTCCCCGTCCAAGTTCCATGCTTCCATGGCCCCGTACGCGTCCCTGGTACCCTCCCCACACGAATGGTGCTGTGGGATCCTGCCCGCACGCCTTTGTTTGCATTCTATAAGCAGGTGTTTGATCTATCAACATTTAGTAACTGTAGCAATTTCTTTCCTTATGGCCCACTGCTCTGCAAAAGTTACAAAATAATTGCTGAGGAGGGGGTTGTCTTAAGCTTGGCAATAGGTGACAATTGTCAGTGGCATGATTTCCTCCCACCTCATAGATTGCACACCAGAGTGCGGGCGCCATGCTTGGCCCATCTCGTACCTCTGGTCGCAATGTTATTGGCCCCCCTCCTGCCACATAGTTCACAAATATTGGATAGTGGTCCTTATCGTGGCCCGGTCCCTTACATTTGATACACCATACTTCTTCCCACACCTCTGTCCTAGGCGCTTGTCCTTGTTTCAAGCTTCACATATCTATACATAAGTTTTGTATTTGCTATACTCCCAACCCTGTGTCCTATATTGGGGTTTCGTGCAGCCGCATTGTTGCCTCCAACGCTTCAGCTTGGGTTGAGATCTTTTGTTGTGACAGAGCCGATCTTAGATATGGTGTTAATGATGTGATGAACCAAGCGCGGTGCTGCGCATCCATCAGTGTCATATTGGCCTCGCGGATGGTGCTTTTCAACCTCTGATCTAAATCCCATGGGGTTTCACCAGGCAACATTAAAATCTCCTTGAACCCAATAATTGACGGTGCTTTTGACTTGGGTTGCCCAAATTCCTTGTTTAGTGCCTCCTATATTGTTGTCATTCCTTCATTAAGATGATCACTTGAATATTTCATGTACCAGGTCAATGCTCGATCCTGCAGTGCGCTAGCTAAGGTAGCCTTCTTGATGTTATCATCTATGATGCCCTGAGTATCCCATACAAACTTTATCACAAACTAGAATTGGCCCGGTTCCTCATATCCTATCCCTTTAAATTATGGCAGCTGGACTGCACTTGCCATCCCGACTTTTGGTGGTGGCAGGGTTGGGGGGGGGGTTGGTGTTGGGGTGGACGGATTCGATGTAGGTGAAGTAGGTGGTGGCATGGATGGAGGTGGTATCAGTGGGAAGCTCTCCCTGATCAACCAAACTGCACTCCCTGGTGAGAACCTCGCGAGCTGCTCCTCACTTTCCTAGGAAATAGAAGCTAAAGGACTGTTCTCTACTCCTCCCATTTTGAGGTGACCTCTTTGGCTTCGCATTACTCTAGACATCAATAAACACGCATAATATGTTTTTCACACAACAACATCTTAATCCAAGTATTCAATGATTTGATATACCTACCCTGAGGTCCTTGAAGAAACTGCCTTTCTGCTTTGCCATAGCACATAGTTGTATCTATTGCGAACTCGGTAATAAATCCTCCTATTACCTGATCCAGCCAATGATCTACTGCGCACTCGATTTTATCTTCTGTGGTTTCTAGCCTATGCACCAGTTTCAGTGTCCACACAATAGGTTGGTCCAATCTGCACCTTCCCACGCTATTAGCTAGTCTTGCGATCCACTCGTACAGTTCTATCGGAAATGACGTGAAGAAGGTTTCATGAATATTTGTGAATACATAATGGTCCAACCAATCTTCCTCTGATACTCACGAGTTTCTATTTTCCTGGGTGGTGAACTTGTGGAGTTTCAGATCCCACCACTCTTCAATCTCTTTCTTTGTAGGGTTCCAACGCCCCAACATCAGACACCCCTTAGGCAGATCCCGGTCCTGGCAATGGAACCATTTGTTGTCTTATATGCGCCTGACCTAGGTTCGGAAGAATTATTTAGCCAAGCAAATCCCGCAGCTACCAGACCTTTTGGCAACAATCCGTAGAGCGCAGACTAAGGTCTCACCCTACGTAACAGGGGAGGGTGCTGGAACCAGGTTTCCGCACCCTTGGGATGTCTGGATGTGGTCTGGAGGTATTGCGTGCCGCTCTACAGCTTCGAACTGCTCTATATTTGCGCAGATCCGAACCCATAATGATTTTAACTTTCTATGATCCCACTGTTTACAAATCTAATCTATTTGATGAAGTATTGTAACTCAGATCTACTCAGAAGGGTCATTAAGCAAACATTTAACAGATTTAACCAGTTCGCACACTTAGAATAAACTTATATTGATATATATCTATAACATAAGCATATGCACATAGATTAAATAGTTACATCAACCATTCATACAATCAGATTCGAAATAACTCAGATTTTCACATAGAATTTGCAAAAGAAACTTATTTTTATTTCCACTTATCACGAATACATCCAGATCCGCCCTATGCACTCAGCTACAGGGGTCCGCGCACATAGCTATGGACTCTTCCAGGCCTCTATGTACATAGCTACAGAGCCTCTATCCACTACCCAAACCCCCGACTCGTACTTACAGGTGCTTTCAGAGTGCTTCCCTAAAAAACCCATTACAATTCAGATTCAAAAACATATAACAAAGCTTAGCTTTCTCTACCCATAGAGCCTCACTCTATTTATAACTTTTCCATGGATCGTGATCCACAAGTGGGCCGACTCGTCTTACATTATTTTTGGGCAAACTACCCTTTGAATTCAACCTATTAGAAATCGCGCTCCACATTTCTCATTGAATCTTTACCCAAAATTGCAGTCTTCGTGCCCCATGACCATTATGCGAGGCTTCTGCTACCCATAAACAAGTGAAGATGCTAGCGTGGAAGGGAATGTTGTAGACACTATAGGGATGAAATTTGCAGAAGTTGATGCAATATCAATTTGTTTCATTTGTATTAAATTATCCAATTCTTTCTCTGTTTCCTTTAGCTAATCATTGAGTTTTAGGACCAAGTCCATCAACTCTTCATGTCTGGTATGGCTCTCTAAAACTTCCAGCGTTTGAGGTTGTTGCAGCTGGGGAATTTTCAATTGCTTCTTCAATGTAACAATATCATCATTCTTCTTCTTTATCAACTACTAAGTAGCTTTTATATCCTTGGGATCGTGTGCCAATTTAATAATTAAGTCTTCCAAAGACTTAATCCTGGTATCCTTGGCCTGTGAGGAGGTCTTCTCCAACTAAAACTGTGCTGAGATGTTGTTTACTAAGTTTTGTAGCTGATGGGAAATTATGGCTTTACCTCTAAGGGTGGAGTATATCATCTCTCCAACCTATTTGTGCATTTCTATTTGGTTTATGGGATGAATGTCCCTTGCCAACAATTCAAAGTCAACCCTCTTGTAATCTGATGATGTTTTGGGTTGCTGAGTTGTAGGCTTGATAAAGGATATCTGCAGCTTTTCATCCTTAATGTCAAAGGTTGACATTAGCCTTGTTTGATTTGTGGGAGTGAGCTTTAGGTACTGAGCATATGTTTGGGCTTTAAGCCTCTCATTCCTCATTTTGATTTCCTTATACCTATCCTTTATGTCTTGGTCTTTGTCAACAAACCTACTGAAGGAAGACACTTCCATTAAGCTGCCTTTCCAGCATCTGAGTTTGTGACATGGAAGGCTCTTGTATGTCTTCAGATGGAGTTGTGGGCCTACTTCTGTCTACCTCTGTGTTGGTTACCTATGCTGATCCTTCTGTATATTCATGTTTAGAGGCCGGATTGAGCCTTTTCCTCTTGCTGTGACTTGTTTCCTGTTGCAAATTAGAGGTGTCCATTCCTGAAGTGGAAGCTCCCTCTCTGTTTCTTTTTGGATTTTTCTCCTCATTCTAAGGAGCCTGCGTGACTGGAGGGGTGATCATGGTTCTTTCTTGCTCTTCTGGTACCTGCAGAAAAGAGCTCTCATCAAGCTGCTTTTCCAAATCAATCAAAGCATTTTCTATATCTACCCTTGTGCTGTCAGTGTCTACAAGGTATTTTCCACCCACTTTGTCTCTTTGGCATATGCCTCTATTTTTGGTATGGGGTGGTGGATAAAAGTTCCTAGCTTGAACTTTTGCCTTTTCTTGGTAATGAATTCTAAAGGGTCATATCTCCATATAAAACTCCTTTGGAATTTCAATCTTTGAAGGATTAGGTCTGCCTCTTTCCCTACCTCTCTAGAATTTCATATGAAGGGACCTAACTGGTCTTTGATTTTGAAATTGGCCTTCTTCTTAGCATTGACAAAGTTGATCTCATCTGCATTTATGATCTGTCTGTAATATTCTAAGGCAAACAACCTCATGCAGAGGTATCTTGGAAACTTGTATAGTGCAAGCATGCACCCATATATTCTAATTTCTATGTAGTTTTGGTAAATGTACCAATCTCCCACTTTGGTTTGCTTGGAAAGCTGAAGGGCTCTTTTTTATCTCTGGACTTGCCTAGGTGGATGATTTCCAGTGAGCATAGTCATGATTGGATACACAAAAGAATCTATGAAGTCGGAGTATGTATAAGGTGATCTATACTCATGGAAAGTGGGGTCCAAAAAATGACAGATCTGGGCTGGCACCTGGTGTCAAGCTTCTAGAGAGTAAAAGGAAACTTATCTGACTGATAATACAAAAATAGATGGTACAATACAGAGGAGTATTTGAATACTCTCTCATTACCCATTCTTGTGAACTACTCATGCATCCTATCAGCTATGAACTTGGAAAAGTCATATATGGTTTCAAGAGGCTTCCCTGGGGTATAAATGGATGTGAAAGAAAGAATAAGTTCATCAATTTATTCACTAGTAGAGTAACCCAAAACACATGATATCATGGTTACAATGTACTAGCCCCATTGAGAGAAAATAACTGATACATATGGAGGGGAGTTCTTAGGGATGTGTTTTTCCTCTCTAATGAAGGTTTGGAACAATTAGGCCAATCTTGATGGGCTTAGCTTTGGATAATGGTCCAACAAGTCTCCAATTGAGAGTGGGGTTATGATTTGTCCTGGTTGGAACTGAAGCATTTCATTAACAGACCTGGTTGTGATAGTGAATAGAACCTTCTGGTCATGAGACATTATTGCTCTATGGATGGGGATGTAGCATGCACAACACATATGAATAATTTCTGGAAAGATATGAACTTGGGGGAACTAGTATCTAGGTAAATTGGACTCCCAGAGGCCAATATCATCTGTATGGTTCAGGTATTTATCTTTGCTTAAGCAATGAATTTTTAGCAAGAGCTCTATTGCAGTTGTGTCTTTGATTTGGAAATCCTTGTTAGCCAAGGGAAGGTGGTCTAGGTCTAAGTGTGGAGTGGTAATGTGTCTAATGTCCATGGTGATAGGGGTAGCCATAATTCAGTTCTTGTGGATTTGAATTATGATCTGGGGGTTTTATCAGAGGTTTTGAACATAAATTGAAAACTTCAAAGGGTTCTGGCTAGAGGTGTTTGCGATTTTAAGTAGTTTTTCTATCAATTGAACTTAACTAGAATCTTAAATAGGTTGAATGCTTTCAATTTTTCCTAGGGAATGGTATTCTATGGTGAAATACCTGGAAATTGGGTGAACTGGCTTCAAATTGATGGTTCGCAGTGGCTACAGAGGTTTGTACAGTTCTGGTACATATTGAAAGGTCAGCTAGGTTGTTTGCAACGTCTTCTGGAGTGGTCATTAAAGTCTGGTGGTAAATTTGGTGTTCACAGGGATTGCACTGGTTCACAAAGTTTACATAGAGAATGCACGAAAAAAAGGGTGAAAGAGGGTGTCATAGCCTTTTATAGAGAAAATAATTAATTTTGGCAGGTTCACTTTCGGATGAATAGTTGACGGTTTTTCGGTTAATTCGGGGAAATGGTTTTGGTGGGCCATTGCACCACTTTTGTGGCACGGACGGTATTTGGGAGGGGTCACTTGATGCGATATGGCACTTGACATGTAGCATCTGCGGGGTCGGGGAAAATTACTTTATCGGGTGGTTAATATTCAGCCATCAGGTGCGACCTATATGGCTGTGCACCATTGGATGATGGGGGCGTGATGATCAACGATAGTCGGGTGGAAGAGCTGAGCCGGGGGAAATGATGGGAGTTGATGGGGGGCCCAGGGATTTAATCATGATGGTTTGAGATTATTTTAGGGATAAATCACAGGTTTAAAATGATCGGGCCAGGCTTAATGAGGGATTAGGGAGTCGGTGAGGTTAATACCGAGATTAACTTAAGTTTACTGGGATTAGGTAAACTAAGTAAAGTTATATTAGAGTATGGGGAATTTCTATTAGTTTTTATTAAAACCAAAGGTTGAGCTATTTTATATAGGAAATTAATTTAATACGGGATAATGGGATTTTGAGGAATTTATATAATAAAGTTAGTGATTAATATGAAACTGTGATGGCAGGGTGGGTTTTTCCTTTGTACAAGGGTAAAGTAAACATTTGTGCACTTACATTTATACTTAGGGAAAAGGTTTTTTGTGGGTTTTTTTGTGTGTTTTTGAGTGAAAAGGGATTTACATGGGGGTTTCCACTTTTCCTAGGTAAATGGTGTCAACCATAGGAAAGTGTGATTTTATTAGGGAAATGAGGGGAAATGAAGGGAGATGAATTTTTGATGGAGGGGATTCTAGCACTTATGTCCATAAGTGATCAAGCCAAGGGTCCGGTCCCTCCAAAAGTCAGAGAAATGCTCTGAGCCTCTTTGACTTAAAGGATTTGAGCACTTAGAACTTATTTGTGGGAAATTAATAAGTAAAGGGGTGAAATGAATGAGGGGATGTTAAATAAACCAAGTTGTGAACCATTGTCTTTGCTTTATTTACTGCTTATGCACATTTGAAGAATGCATTTAAACATGACATAAGTACCTTTGTGTAATCACTTGATATTTCTGCAACCTTTCTACTACTTAACCATTTACTCATCCTACCCTTTTTTCTTCATTTTATTTGGGTGCATTGAGGCTAGCAAACCATTATCAATTTTTTTATTACAAAGAAAACTATCTAATTCTAACCTTATATCATCCAAGGGTTCAGATTAAACTGATGAGCTCCTTTTATTTGCTTTACCTGTCTAATGATTTGCCAAGATGAAACTGTTTGGTCAAATTCTATTCTCTAACTATAAACATAAAATTCAAAGCATGGTATAATCAAGATTAAATAGTTTGATTACCATGGATTGTGGCATGAATAACAAGCTGCACACAATTATTATTATGCATAAAAGTAAATGGTAGTGGCATTATGACTTGCTCACTTTCATGGTCTCTTTTTGTTTTTTGGGGTTTGTATATTTTCATTTTTTGACCTTTTCTTATTCTTTTTGTCCTTTAATTATTCTTTTTAGGACATACCCTCTTTACACTTTTTAAATTTTTAATATGGAAAACATTTGCAGAAAGCAAAGGTATGTACAATATTACAAGGCTTAACCTTAGTCATTCAAAATTATGACTCCTATTGGTATAGGAACCTAACACAGTATTCGGGAACTACCTAGTGGGAGGAGGGTCAATGCCATTGAGACCAGAGGCACAAGTAGGACCAAGTGCAGCACCTGCATTATGGTGCACGATTTATTAGATAGGAGGGAAGCATGCTATGGATAACTACCACCTATTACATAAGTATATGCAAACATCCCAACAATTGTTCTATAACTTCTGCGGATCAGTAGGTCATGATGAGTGCTCCTGTAGAAGTTATGAATTGATGATGGACTTGACCCCTACCTATAGAGTTCAGGCCAAAACGCGAGCCCTCAATCAAAATATAGGGATGGAACGCACTGTATAATAGGGGCGTGGACGAGGTCAAAGTGGAATGGGACCAAGAAGGGGTCACAGACAGCTGATTTATTACAATTGTGGAGGGCCAGGGCATTATGCCCACGATTGTACAAATCCGATGAGAGCATCATGTTTATACTGTACCCAGTTTAATCATGAGACGAAGGATTGCCCCACACTAATAGTGAGGTTGCGTGATAAAGGAACACTCCAGCCTCCCTCGACTCAAAACCTGCAAATGATGAGGTCTGAGCCACGCAAAGAGGACCCGAATGTAAACATCATGCTCTGAAGCAGTATCATGATAGGAGATGACAAGGGCAAGAAACCCAAAGAGAGTGCTTGGGTTCACAAGACTTCTACAAAGGAGCCAGAGTTCGATTTGGAGTGTGTGAAGGAGACATTCATGGAAGCTAAGAAGAGCTTCACCGAGGCCTCCACTTCAGGTAGTAATGACAAACTAGAACTGGATATGGACCCATCAATGCTCACTACCTTTCTAGAGACAGGGATGAAGCTGCTACATGACAACAAAGCGGTGAAAGGGCTATAAGAACTCATCACTAGGTGCGTTGGGTCAGGAGAACTGCACGTAGTCCGAAAGCTCAGGAAGCACACAATGCGAACAAGAAGGGCGATGATATTGACTGTGCAAATCGGGGAATATGAAATGGATCAAGTGATTTTGGATCTAGGATTGGATGCAAATGTCCTGCCAAAGGAGACATGGGGGTGCATGGGTAGGCCTACATTGCAATGGTCTCCTATTCAATTGTGAATGGAGAACCAACAAAATATCCTATCGATGGGAAGATTGCAGGGAATAACGGTAGATATCAAAAGTGTGAGCACGCTTGCAGATTTTGAAGTGATAGAGATTGTCAATGACAACAATCCTTATCTCCCAATACTAGGAATAGATTGGGCCACTGACACGAATGGAGTGATAAATCTAAAGAAGCGCAAGTTGATTTTTGAGAAAAAGTCACTACACATAGTGGTACCTTTAGACCTCGTGGAAGGATCGCGCTACACAGAGCCAGTGTGCGACGATGAGAGCGACGACGATCTAGACTATATCTACAAGATAACCATGTGAGATTAGGATTAGGTAAATCTAACAATGGATGGTAGGATTTTGTGGGAGCACGAAAGCTCCTGCACCTCAAATTCAGATGAGAAAATAGAATGATGGCAGAACCGGTTACACAAGGTAACCACGCTCAATTTCAACATGATGGTGACATCATTGTGTTGCATGACAACAGAGGTGAGATATCTGCCTATGTATGATGGGTTGAAAACGGTGGATGATTTATTGAACAAATTTGAAAGAGAGGTGCCGAAATAGTAGCGTTTTGATGCTCCGAAATGGGCACTGCACTCTATGCCCGCAAGATGGTGTGGTATGCATCAAAGAAGTTTGAGGATTGGCGCAAATGCAGAAGGATGATGCTCATACAATTTGGAAAGCCTCAAATGAGGATGAAAGCCAGGTATGAGGGACGAAACAGCCTATGCGTCCACCTCTCCAGATGGATATAGGCATATGGTACACAACCTGCACGAACACACACTGTCCTCACGATAGGAAACAGGACCAACAAGTAGGAGCGGGCAAGAAGATGGTGTGAACAATGAAGTAGGATAAGACCAAGTGTGCCATAGCTAAACAAGAAGAAGCCTTTGACAAATTATGTAAAATATTGGACACGGTTCACCATGTGAGATGCACTGACTGGGATCTGCGTGTACCAACGGTTCTATGGGCTTATGGGACCATGTGCAAAACCTTGGCTGCCCAAACAAATCTGACGCTGGAGTATGAAGCAGATGTTGTATTCCTTGTAGAACATGCAAAGCCTAGTCTGCACATGATAACACCCATAGATAAAACAGTTCGCGAAGCCCAAAAAGAAGGAATCACACAGCCGCAAGAGACAAAACACATGAGACTTAAGGAAGAAATCCAATAGGGAAACCTTAGACTTCGAGAAATTGAAAAATAAAGGGTACGGATAAGAGAGAAAAGTGCTTTAATGAACGCAGAGGTCAAGAAATTGGAAGACGAGATAAAGGAAGAGTTTCTCATTGAGAAAACTAGGATGATAAGGCAAGGTGTGAATCATCACACTGACAAGTTTGAGAACTATCGCCATGAATTACTTAGTCTGATGCCTTGGCTTGGACCGCATATCGTCAAACATAGTGACCAGGGTAGTGCATTATAAATAAGGAAGTGCGCAACCATAGAAGGTGGGGATTCTCCAAGAAATGTGATAGAGGACAGGATGGCACTCCACATGGGTGGTGCAACCACTTGACTAGCCAAGAGGAGGATAGCCTTAGCTCTCTAGGCAGTTGGAAGGAAGCATAGAACTATAAACTGTCCTACCCGGGAGCTACGTGATGTTGGAGATGCGCGTAGAAGCAGAGAGCCACAAGGTCTGCGACTGCACACGGGGGACTACACTGCCACGCAGATTGGCTAGAAAGTAACTGTTGAAGTCACTGTTCATGATGGAATGATCAACTTGAGGCCAAATGGAGTGGGAGATGGGCATTTAAGAAATGATCTATGGGAAATATTTGGGAAAATCTGCCGCCAAGAAAGCATTAATGGACTAGAATTGGGGGGAATGGTCGAATTCGAATTCAAAAGGTGCTATAAAATACAAGGGGCTGCCCAACAAACAAAACTTGGTCATTTGAGAATTAAGTGATTGAGCAGAGCACTGAGCATTGAGAGGCGAGCGATAATTGAGCCCCTGAGTTCGTGAGTGATAGAATACAACCTAGATACGATGACAACAACTAAGGATGGTTTGGGAATAGAAGAAGTAACCGCTGGTGAGGCCGCGCAGACCCCAATGACGGAGGATGTTCTAGAAGGTGCTGGGGTTGTGGTAGAGATCCATAAATCACCGCGTATGCCAAGACCCAAGAAGGATAAAGAGGGAATGGCTCCAGTACGCGTGTCCCCGAAGAACCTATTGGGCAACAAACTATCAATGGAAGAGAAAGGGAAAGCTATCACCATAGAAACAGATGAGGAGGAAGAAGATTTGCAGGCCCTTATTATCATAGAGGAAGAAGACGAAGGCATGGAGGAGGATATTCAACCTACATTCTTTGTGACAAAACTACCTACATATGTCCCCCTATGAAAGGGGAAGGCCAAAGTACCTAAGGACTTGGATGAAACCAAGAGTCCACTCCAGACCCCACTCCTCCTAGATGACATTGTGTTTGAAGGCACGCACCTGGGTCGCATTCCAACCATGAAGTTTAAAGACTGGGACCTCATTGACTACGAGAAGTTCCCTCACCTGGAGACTAGGAATCTCATGAAGGAGAACAATGCGGCAGTGGTGACAACGTTAGAGCCGTGGAAGTGGCTGCGCGAAGTGGAAAAGGCCAAACCACTGAAATTGCTATGGGTGTCGCATTTCCACTGCACCCCAATAGACATTTTTGTCATCAGGAGGCTGCTCTGCCTGGTGCATGATGGGTATCTATGGCTGGAGGAGCCAATCCCCATCACATTAGACCTATCCATCACATTTCCCAACTACCATACAAAGGAAAGGACCCCGTGACCATATCAGAAGGGAAAGGTAGTGATTTGGTCCTCGTGGAGGTCATGAAGACAAAGTACAAGCTGGTGAAGAAGAATAGGGGATACACTATCTCCAACATCAAGGACAAAGAGATACATGTAGCAACCCAAATCCTGGCTGGCAAAGTTATGAGAAAGTGTCGCGCAGACGAAGTACCTCCACCGGTGATTGCACTGGCCGAGCAGTGCACGAAGAGGGTTCAGTTTAATTGGGTTGAATTCCTATGCATAGAATTCTCGTAGAACTGTTGCGAAGCCCAGGAGCAGGGTAAAACCTTCCACTATGCGTGGTTGTTGCTATCCATAGTGCTCGTAGTGGGAGAACTGCGGAAGGACAGTCAATTCGCCCAATTGACAGAGATTTACCAGAGGCCACGGAGTACGCTTTGCTCTCGGTCATGGAGCATGCAAAAAGAATATGCGACAGTAAGATCCTGTGGGTGCTCATGGAGATGAACATCTGGATGTGGATCAATCGGAGGCTGCGTCTGTCGTCCATGGTGTACAATAGTCTGCAGAGTTTTACAGAATTCAAAGCTGACATGCATAATATATACATCAGGGCGTGCAAGGACACAACGAAGTAGTGGATGAAGCTACCTTTTGCAGCCACTGACGATGCCATTTTCACTATCTTGAAGGCATGGCCCCCAGAATGGTGCACCCCAGATCTTGTAGAACTCGAGAAGGAAACAACACAGAAGAAGAAGGACGATGACAAGCTGTGTGTCACAAAGTTGGATGAGAAAAGGCGAAAGGAAACAACAACAGCTGAGGTAAGGGTAGTGCAGGAAATGGCACAGAAAGTCACCAAGTAGAAGAAGGCCACAAAAGCAGCAACATCAGCATAGGCGACAGAGGTAGCAACCACAAAGGCGGATGAGGGCCAAGCAACATCCTCACAGGAGCAAGAGGTAGAGGAAGCAGAAACAACAAAAGGGAGCACGGACCCAGGGGCCACATCCACACAGTTAAAGCGCCCACACATGGCTGAGAGAGCAGGATCGAGTAAGAAGGTCAAGGCCTCGAAGTTGGCCATTGACCCGATCACCTTAACCAAAGGTGATCTCCATGACATCGGCAAGACGGTTCACGATGTCACAAATGAGGCCCTTCAATATTTTATGTAGAAGCACCAGACTATGTTGGGGGCCCTTAGAGTGCAGCTGAATGAGTTACAGGTGCGTCCCCCTCAAGTGGGTACACTTTCCACCTACCTCACAGTAGGATCCTCGGCAACAGAGTAGATGCTGCATGCACGAATGGAGAACACAATAGTGTTTCCGGAAGGGGCCCTAGTAGCAGAGAATGAGGTAGATAGATTTTCAGTTAACATGATGAAAGGCCTTGGCCTTAATTTGGCTTCCCTTCCATGTGAGACACTGTATCTGCTACAGGATGGGATAATGGCAGAACTGCATGCTGGGGATAGCCGCATAATCCAAGTTCTTAGCTTGCAAAATATAAACATGGAATAGCTCAGTTTGCAGTGCGACGAATTGGTGTTGCAGAATCAATACTTGGTGCAGGTGGTAGACAATGCTTGCTGACGCGTCTCGGGGCTAGCCATCTTAGCAGACCTACCAGTAGAGGTGTCGATCCATAGGTTAGCTATAGGAGTCCATGAGGCTAGGGAAGAAACGACTAAGGTTCAGCTGGAGACGAATCTTCAGATCGGCGAGCTATGGTTAAAGGCGCAGCCATCCACTCCCCCAGAAGTCAGAGAACAATGCACTAGCGCTATCACATCGAGACTGGAGGAAATTGGAGGTGTAGTGTGAGACTATACAGGCATGTTGGAACAAGCACTTGAGGTCCTCACAACTCTGCAGGAGGACCCCAAAATCCAGTGCTTGGAAACAAAGGCGCGAGAACTCCAGCAGTAATACGACAGTGTCCAAGGAACTGCGCAGACAATGGTCCTCACCTAGAGGCTTGCGTGGATGAAACAATATAAAGCACTAAAGGAACAGGTGGATGCGGCACGCCACAAGGAGGTAGTTCTTAAAGCGCGTGTCCAGTCGTGGATCGATGATGCCTTCACTATCACGATGAACATTGAAAGAAAGCTAGCGCACATACAGGGGATGCACACATTAATGCATAGAATCACCCCAGAATCAGAGGTCTTGGTACAATGGATGCATTATATTTAGCAAGCAACAGCTCAGTGCACTACTAACCTCAGCACGATTCGAGAACAGTTGGAGGGACTCCACGCCAAGATTTCTGCGTTGACCGAGTGACTCGAGGGTGAGGCACGATGTTTGTTTTGGGGGCCTGTTGGGCATGGAATCCCCCCAAGGCATGTTTTGGTGCTCAAAGCGCATGCTTTGACCCAATATTGTTTTAAAGTCTCCACTAATTGTGGGCGCAGAGCGTGAAATGTATGATAGAGTCACATGGTTATCCGCCCTAGTCTTGTAATGTAATGTCAGCCTACCCATGGTCCACGCACCAGGGATTGTATAAATAGAGCGAGGCTCTAAGTGTAAAAGAGAACTAATGAAGGAAGTAGTAGTGAAGAGCAAGAGTCTAAGTGTTTAAGTGTGTCTTGGGTCATAGAGTGGGAAAGGGCTATGTAGCTGAGTGCGTAGAGGCCTGGTAGTCCGTAGCTGAGTGCGCAGGGCGGAGTCGAGTTTGTAACCAAAGAAGAGATTAATAAAGAAAGGTTTTGTTACGAATTCATGTATCTATTCTTGGATTAATGCATGGTTAATGTAAATCACAAATATATTGTTTATTTACTCCACGCACCTATATGAACGCTTTATATTGCTAAGTATACTTTATACATGCAAGTAAGCTAAGTTAATCAACTAACAACATAATACTAGTAAAGGCTTGGGTAATAACAGTGTTCGGCCCCCAAATAGGGTTGCGTGAAGGCAAAATCTCAGACTGCGAGATACGGGTAAGTGCACATAGTGACGTGCATGCAGGGTCAAACCGCGGAACACTTGAACTCATCAGACATCTCTAAGGTGCGGAAACCTAGTTCTAGCACCCTCCCATACTACTTCGGGTGAGACCTCAGTCCGCGCTCCACGGACTATTGTTGAAAGGGCCAGTAGTATCAGTATTTGTTTGGCTAAATCACCTCTAAACCTGGGTTAGGCCCCAACAAGCTAACAATCAACCATTTAACTCAATCCTACAACAAGAAATCATTAATTCTAAATGCAGAAATGGAAAGAAAAAAAAAGAGATGCATGTGAATAAGCAATGGAAAGAAAGAAATAAAATGATACAAAAGGGCTCTGAGGCTCTTGGAATGGCCAAGCCCAAGGAAAATCAGAGACCTATGGAGGAGAACAAGATTTAGCAGCTGAACATGACACCAATCTTCATTATTTTCATCAAAAGAATTACATCCCTGCAAGAAAATACAATGGAGCTACAAAAATACAAGCTCTCTCCACAATAACACTAATGAAAATATCCTCCTAGAGGCAAATTCGACTTGGTACTTATACAAAATGATTAGGAATCATTCCCCATGAATGGAGGAAGCTTTCCCCACCAAAATCCCTTCATTGGTGGATCTAGTCCCCAATACTAGGAATTTGCATTAAATGGTAGGGAACACATTCCTAGATTTTCTCAATCATTCCCTAGAGAAAAATTAGACTTGGTAATTATAAAAAATGATTAAGAATCATTCCCCATGAATGGAGGAAGCTTTTCCCACCAAAATCCCTTGATTAGTGGATCTGATCCCTCGATTAGTGGAACACATTCCTAGATTTTCTCAATCATTGGAGTTCCACAATTTGTGCCATAATTCCATAATATCTTGTTGAATTATTATTTATTATTGATCCTCCAGTAGTAGGGAACAACTCCCTAAATTATCTCCTCCTCCAACTCTTCATAATCTGCCCAATATTCTCATAATATTCCACCAAAAAAAAAAAAAATTGGCATAAATATTCAATTATTCATAAACCTTCCTAATGAATATATTAAAGTTAAAAATAAATTATCTAATGCAAAAAGAGACGTTTAATGTGCTGAAGGATGGTCATATGCCTTAATTTATGCTTTAAATTAGAGGCATGGGCCTTAATTTATGTCTAATTTAGAGGCCCATCACAAATATTCCTCCTTTTGTTGATTTTTCTCTCAAACACATCGAGTATTTGATGGTAAACATGAGGAAACTTTCTCAATATATGATTTTAATGTCTGCTCTTCATCAAGTACAACCCATGATTCTTTGGTCTTCTCATTTGAATCTCCTTTTTATGAATGTTTTCCTTCAATGACATCAATAGATTTTTTTTTTTGCAATACTCTTCCTGAGCTAAGATGAATACCATTGAGATCAAGGGGAGATGTTAGGAAGTATCATACCTCAAAATTGTAAGTGGAATGAGCTACTTCATTGTGTGGGTTTGGAAATGGTGGTACTGGTACCTAAGTGGGAGTGGATCTTTGAGATGGATGTGGTTGGAGTTTTGGTTGTGGTTGAGGTGGATGATAGGGATAACATGGAGTTGGGTGTTATCTCAAAATCAGGCCTTGGAAGGCTGCAAACTAGGAAGACTTCAAGTAACTTTTTCAAACCTACTTTAGGCTGAGGTTTAGCCTCCCCTACCAGAGAGGGATCTCTCAAAGGGCTAATGTTTTTGATTATAGTTAAGATGGCTAACTCTTGTGAAACAAATGTAAAAATATGAATGGTGGAAACACATTTAGCAACTATCCATTGGGCTTATGAACTCAACATCATTTCAGTATAAAAATGGTATTAACCTTACATAGAAGTCATGGCATTCAGCATTCAACACATTCAGAACATACCAAAAACATATGGGATCACACAGTCTATGAATGTATACAGGAAGTTAGAGCACTATAAGTGAATTCTAAGTGATTACACATTCATACCACTACAAATATTAGGAAAAGAATATCACAACACATTCTAAACATCAAATCCCTCTTGAGTCCTGAGAAGTAAAGCCAATCTTGTATTACTAAAACAAAGTCTTTACATGAAGCCAAATATCAGAGTTTTTTTCAATCAATTTCCAACCCTTGGTACATTGCTCTTTCTTCTATATATAGAGTTCTTTTACAAGGCTGAGATTCCTCCTCCAACATGAGGGGAACTCAAATTCTACTTCTTATGACACCTATTCAAATTCTAACTACCTATTAAAAGTAACAAACTGCTAACTGGAATTTTTAGAGATCTAAGTGAAATAGGAGTCTAACTCCATATCATGCTAATAATAGCCTTAATTACAATCATTCTCGTTCTTTGACAAGTGGTCTTTTTTTTAGTTTGGCTATGGTGGATGCTCGAAGCTCCATACTGGTCCTCAATTTCCCATCTTCTCCATTTTCCTGAAAAGTAGGGAACTGCCCTTATTTATCTGCCTTTGGTTTTCTTCAAAGATATTCGAATCCAATGAACCATACCCTTCACCTTTGATTATGCAAAATATATCAGAATGCCACGTCCTTGATGTGCCGTCAACCTTTTCCATGTGTGAAGACAAAAGCTCCTCCAAGTTGTCTGACATATCATGGACTGTAGTAAATATGATCACTTTATAACAACAAGTTTAGAATTGGGTTCAAATATATATATTTCCTCCACCTGTCTTGACCTTGTTGAAAGTTGATACCTTTAGATTAACCTTTGAAAATATTCCTTTTTTCAAAAAATTTCCCTGAGTCTTTCAAAATCTGTTGACTGAGTTTAAATTATGTAGCTTCAACAGTTTCGTAGCGCGCTACGAAACTGCTGTGCATTAGTCACCATCTTCAACAGTTTTGTAGCGCGCTACGAAACTGCTGGGTAATTCCAAAACACAGTTTCAACCCCAAAATTTTGCTATTTTGAGCCTCTTGATATTTAAACATCCTTTTCAATTGCTCCAAAGCTTTTCAAAACTGAGTGAAAATGTATGATTCTTCAAGAAGATTGTAACAAGGAAAACCATAAAAATTTGAAACATAACCTTACTTGATGTGTGACTTCTTTAAGGAGATTCTTTCTGCTGGCTTAACTATATCTTTAAGCCCTCAATTTGTTTCTTAATGACTCTGATCCTAGTTCTCAGGTTTGTATTGACCTTTCTGATGAATTGCGCTTCCTTTATTGTAGGGACAGTCCAGCTACGGAATTGAACATTAAAATCAACCACCTTGGGTATTTGAAATGTTTTGTCCTCCCACCGAGCTTGCATTTGGTTAAAATAAGCCTCCTTGATTGCGAATTTCCTGGAAGCTTTCTTCAGTTTAGCAATTTCAAAGTTTGCCAATTCCAACCTCCTTTTCAACTCTTCCACACTATCTTCTTCTTGAAGGGTAACTGCTTTGCTTTTATCTTTTCCTTCATGAAGCTGTGTTGCCTCCCCTGTTTCATCTGCTCCTAGAAATATCTCCTGCATGTCTTTGAAATTCCTCTTTATGGGTCTTCTTGGCCTAAAGACAAATTTATCAACTGGATCATCGAATTTGAGCTTTTTCGAGGCTTTATTTTTCTTAGCCGTGTCTTTTCCTAACTCTATCACATCTGCTTGAACCAGGGGAGACTCTTCAATATCAATTGCCTGCAATATGTCATTAAGACTTCCGTTTGAAACCGAGGTGTCTTCAGTCACCACTGGTTTACCTTTTTCTTTAGCTACCTGGCTCCTAGTCCTTCTTCTTTGAACTCCTTCACCTGTTCTTGACTCATGTGCACCTTCTTTGACCTGAGCTTTCTCTTTAAGGGACTGCTGGGGTGTATCCTGGATAGTCAGTGGCTTGGTGGATTCTCTTACTTGTTTCCTAGCCTTCAACTTTGAAAACCTCCTGGATCTTATTTCTGCCTGATGACCAGTTGTTGTTGGAAGATCTTTTACAGCTTGAGGACTGAGACCGGTCTCGTTCTTGAAACCAGACATGAATATGAATGTGGGCCAGTCCCTACCTACTCTCTGGAGTTCATTTAGAACAATCAACTTAACCAATCCATGGTGAAACAATGAAGTCTCACAAGCCTCTTTCCTTAATTGCACCTTATCACACATTTTGCTTAGGCTACGGAATAAGAAGAAAGGTAAATCAATAGATGTCTTCCCTGTGAAATGCAACAGAAGTTTGAAACGATATGAATACACCTTATTGTATATTCCTTCATAGGTAAGGTACTTTTGTATGCAGGTAAGAAAATTGGCATACGAATCCTTGACATAACTCCTAGGAACAGATTTGTTTAAATCGGAGTTAAAGAACTCGTGCTTCAAAAATTCTTTACATGGGTTCATATCGAATTTGAAATTCTTAAACCAAGTTTCTTGCTCTCTTGGAATCTCTGTAACTATGGATATTATGTCTGGTGAGACCTACAGCCCAAGCATACCAACCTTTGAATTCAGTCCTGTGAAATTCAAGGCAAATTCCTTGGTGACCTGTGCATGACCTCCCTAGAGTTTCTTGCAAAAATTCTAGCACCCAGCTTGCTTGAATGCATGCTCAACTTCCCTGTTCCTCTAGGTTATGTCTAAACCTTCAGGTTTAGTCCTTAAACACCTGCCTGACCTGTGATTCTTTCTCTCTACAGACCCCTCCATGAATCTCCAGTGGAATGATACGTTTGATGACTGGCTCTGTTACAATCTTTGATCTCTGCCTCTCTTGAGAGCTGCCTTTCTTGATAGCTGCCTCGCTTGATATGTAATGCATTCAAATTGAACGTTTGTAGATTTTTCCCTTATGTAATGAATGCAATCATCACTAAGACTGTGCATACCTGACTTTTCTTGGATCTTGCAATCCGAGTGTACCAGAGTACCTAGCGACTGTAATGATGGAGATAAGCAGTTAAACCTGATATGTGGAGTGTATAAGCTGATAGTGGATGATGCAACCATAATTGAAGTTGACAGATTTGATAGTTGGGAAAGATTTGCTGTGGATTGCACAAATCTCCGATTTCGTAGCGCAGTTAGTGTAAAATTTGAATTATGCGCTACAAAATCACCTAAAACATGTTGCGCTGCGAAATTGCTAAAAAGGATTTATGCGCTGTGAAATTACCTAAAAAGCTTTGTGGCACATAGTAACCTTTGAACAAAACTGACACATGGTTATGAGACCAGTGATGAATGAGAATGCATAGTTGGCTCAATTCTCCTAAGACTCAGACTCTAAGGGAAACAAAAATCAAACTTAGACTAGCACCAACCATTACCATCAAACTAATGTGAAAAAATTTGGCATTAGAATTCTCAAGTGATAACATTGGGTATGGAGGATATTGAGGAAAATATTGAGGATATTGTGGATTGCTCCCATAAGTTCCTTGCCAACCTTGTTTCCAAGATTGGTTTTGGGGTTGAGATGACCAAGGTTGCCAAGGAAAGAGTGTGTTCAAATTACTTTGAGGTAGATGAGCATAAGCTTGAAATTGTGAATTAGGTTCTTACATCATATCGGGTTGACTAGGCTGCCATGGTATTCTTGGAGCTACATAACATAGCTTCTTTGGTGATTGAATTGCTTCATTGTCCTCTTGGTAAACTTATTCAATCTTGGTAATGATGGGCAATATTTAGTAGCATGTGATTCTGCATGGACAACACAAATATCAACATATTCTTTTTGCTCATTTTTCATTCTTAACATTTCTACTTGTTTGCTTAGATTACTAAGAATTTATGTTTTAAAGTTATGAAACAAATTTCCAAGTTTAGCTTGATTTACCGATATTGATGTTGATTTACTTACTCTTTCCCTTCCTCTTGATATGCATTTGCATGTTTCACAAATTTATTCAAATAATAATTGGTATACATCACCTCTAATCATGATATCAAGGAGATCAATCCACTCATCCCTAATTGTTCTAAGTAAGAGGGTTTTTAGCGTGTCAGATCCTAAATGATGTATTTTTTCCCTCTTAACATTATACATCAACCTCTCTATTAGATCCTCAAGGATCTCATTTTCTTTTTTATTCATTCTAAATATTTATTCTTTAAGATCATGATCTTTATATTTTTCTAGAAATATCTTTTGCATATCATTCCATGCTCTTATTGAATTTGTCCCTAAACTCATGAACCATTTAAGAGCTCTATCCTTCAATGTTTTCGGAAACAATCTCAATTTTTGAGTGTTTAATAAGTAATCATAAGATCTACAAACAATTTCAGATTCAAAGAGAAAGGTTTCCAGATCCTCTGACCTCATACCATGGAAGTTGGGAAGGAAATATGGAGGGATGTTCTTCATATACATACTAACATCAATATCTTGAATGGGAAATCCAATATGATTTTCTTCAATGTCATCATCTCCATCCATTTCTTCTACCTTCTATGTCACCTCCTCTTCTTCTACCTGCAAAAGTGGACGCTGATGTGGTTCTTTCTGCACCACATGATCAAATGTGGGGGTTGGTGTTGGAGAATTTTTATTTATTTTTTGAATAAGAATGCTAATGCAATGCAATTTTATTTTTTTGAAATGAAATATGCCTAATGACTTTTTTTCTTTCAGAAACTAAAAGAAATGAATCAACTATGGTAGATAACAATTCATACTTTGACACCTCCCTGACAATGACACCAAAAAAGTGATGAGTCCTGATATTGCAACAATAATGCTGCAACTCCCATGACTACCAACTTAAATTATCAACCCGAGGTTAGTAAAAAATTAAGATGTGTCAGCACTATATGTGCAACATTAAATGTGTCCTTATTTTGTTGATATGATGTAATTAAGTGAATTTCATGAAATCAAAGCCTAAACTAATTGCAGAAATGGAAATGTTACTTTGAAAAGAAATTAATCCTAAGTAAGAACAACAATTTGTAATTGAAATCCTAAGAGCATGAATTCAAATAAATAGGCCAAATATACTTTTTAAAAAGGCCCAGGGGTCATTAATAAAGCCTAAGATACAAAAACAAATCTTTTGGAGCAAATATGGTCAAGTTTACACGTGGTACAGGAGGTTGCTACAAGTGAAGCAAAATTGCTACAGGCGAAACAAAATTGCTATAGGAGGAGATAATTCACCAAATGACCAAGTAAATAAAATTAAAATGGGATGGGACAGATTTTTTTATTAAGTAATATGTCTTAGGACTCAATTCCAATTTGAATCACTCCAAAGTATCCTTGTTAACACATGCTAAAAAACAATAGAAAATTACTACTCTAAAAACTAGAAATTCAAGAACTAGTGAGCTAGTTAACCTATCAAATGCCTAACTTAATCAAGGAAAAATGAAATGGGGTAATTTTTTTACTATTAAATTGAATTCTTTTATTACCTAATACAACTGGGATCAACTAAGTTGAATCTCATTAACATGTTATAAAAAAATAACAGAAAATTATTACTTTTTGCTACAAGGGACTTCCAGAAATTTTAGATTTGTGAACTAGTAAAGCAATCCAAGTAGCTCAATGATGAATATGATTTTAAAAGATATTATAAGGATACATCATGCTTATGACTCTGTAAATAGCCTACAAAAAAACTCACTTCAATCATTTAATGTAATCCTATAGCAAAAGAAGCATCAATACTAAGTGTAGAAATAGGAAAAACAAGAATAAGATATGCACGTGAATAAGAACTGAAAAGGAAAAGAAAATAAAACTATAGAAAAGGTCTCTAAGGCTCCTGGGATGGACAAGACCAAGGATACTCAGAGTCCTATGAAGGAGGCTAAAATTTAGAAGATAAAAATGGCACCAAATTTCATTATTTGAATCCATTCAAGTACATTCCTGCTAGAAATGAAAGTGGAGCTACAAAAATACACATTGTCTCCATAAGAAGACTAAGAAATACATGACCACAAAGGCCAATTCGAATTGGTACTTATACAAAGTGATGAGGAAGAATTATCCTTGAAATGAGGGAGATTATTCCTCCAAAATCCATCAAATAGTGGTTATGGTTCCCAACACTAGGAATCTGCATTAAATGCTAGGGAACACATCCCTAGATTTTGTCAATCAGTTGAGCTCCAAAATTTGTCAATAATTTGATGATATTTTGTTCGTTAGATTTAAGCTTTTTTGATCCATATGAGTTAATTCTTACAATTTTTGTCTATGATATTAATAATAAAAGAAACTATCTTGCATAATAACTAATTAACTATTTATTTATATATTTATATTAAATTCGGAAGGTATATATTGACACATCTTTCCATATTATATTATTGATGATGAAGACGATGATGGTTAACGTCCACTGAGACCAAATTGATCTATCGGACCTATAATTTTCTTAGTTTCTAATTGTCTGGCTCCTCGTCTTTCTTGGCTATAGCTATTTAGTTATAATATTTTTTATTTATAACTATTTCATAATATACATATTCATTTAATTACTATTCCATATTAGTAATTTTTAGGTTATTAATGACCAACGTTTGATTTAGTGATTACAATGTTTGGTAATAGTATAACAAAAAACTAACTTCCATGATAATTTACTAACCATTTATTTATTTAATTAATTGGACAACTAATTTATTAATTTTCTTAATTTTTGAATAGAAACTTTACTTTTATTCAAATGTTGGTAATAAATATAACAATAATTTTGGTAATAATCATAACATTAATAAATTTTCCTCTCCCTCGGTCCAGTCGAGTTGGCCAGTCGAATTTAGTCGTTTCTCAGTTAAATTGTCCGGTCCAATATAGCTACTTCCTAGTCAAATATAGTTGTTGGAAGATCTGCTCTCCATATTTAACCTGTAGCCATGATCTGGTTCTTCAACTTTCCTGATGATGAACCACACTTGTTGGTTCGAAACGCGTCGACAAAAATATTATAATGTGATTTCTGCTAAAAAATCTTCTCTTTAGACTTGATATTTTGTTCATTTATTATCCAATCTTGATCCTCTTGTAGCTGGGAGCAAGTCCCTAGATTATCTCCTCTTCCAAATATTCATAATCTGCCCAACATTCTCACAATATTCTACAAAAATATCTAATATTAGGCACAAATATGAAATTATCTCTAAACCTTCATAATGAACATATTAAAGCTAAAAAAACAATATTAAGTGTAGAAGGAGAGATTTAACTTAGCCTTTATGTGCCTAGGAAAGGTTAGATGGGCCTTAATTTGTGTATAATTTGTAAGCCCATCACCATAGGCGTCTTGTCATTTGTATCATCCAAGAATTGTTCATTTATGCGATGTAAAAGGAGGTTTCCCCCTCGAAGAGGCTTATTTTCAATTTGTAGATCAATATTTTGCTTTGTTTTGTGATATGGTTATATAACAAATTATTTCATTATTTCATTTACTATTCTATTGTAACTACAAGGACTATGTATGGACCACATTATTGTATTCATGGGTAAATCTATTGTCATTTTATAAAGACGACAATTTGAGTGTTATAAGTAATGCAAACAAATTACAACTATTATTGGAAGTATCAAATTTCATAAGTAGATTATATTATTGTTTATACTCTTCTTGGCTCATGATTTATTTGTCATCTTCAAAAATTTGATGGGTTCAATGATGAATCAAGAATTATAAAATGATAAATTCTAGACATTCATAATGTCATTAGTGATGTGTTTATATATATATATAGCCATCTAATTGCATTCTATTGTGAATATTATTATATGGGTCTTTACCCCTCCTTGAAATTCCTAACTTGACCATATACAACGCTATAGTGATGTGAAAAGGAAAATTTCCATTAGAATTTTATGTTATTGGATGTATGCATCTTATGTAAACATTGAAGTTCTTCCATTTGATCATATAAAACATTATAGGTATACTTGTCTCATATTTAGCTCACCATGATTGAATGAAACTCCAAATTTGGACGATATTATATATTCCTTCTTGATATGGAATAGTGTGGCATTTCCACCCATCACATGTGTATTTATGACAATATTCATTACTCAACTTCACAAATTTCGCTTTAATCCTTTCTAGTTAAAATTTGTGCATAATTTACTCAAATTCCATACATAGTGAGATTTTATAGGAATTTACCTATAAGTAACTCAACTGAGCTAATAGACAAAGGTGGTTCCATAACAATTTGAATATAGTGCATAACCCTAGATAAGTTGGTCAAATGGACAAGCGCGATGGTGACCCTCTTATGCAATGCAAATTTTTTGGTGCTCTCCATTTACTTTTCATGTATACATGCCTTGTTAGCTAAAATGTATGTGATTGTGTGTGTGTGTGTGTGTATTGTTTTTTTTAAATATGGTCGATATTCATAATTTGTCTAGCTCTCCAAAATATAAAAGAAACAATAACTATGGTCCGTATTCATAATTTGTCTAGCTCTCCAAAATATAAAAGAAACAATAAATATAAATACAAATTTCAAGTATGCTTCAAAAGAGGGAATTTAAATTTTTGAAAATTTAAATTATTTTTCATCCAAAAGTCAAGTCGTCCCTCCAAGAAGTACAGGTCGGCTTAATGTACAGGCACACCTTTTAGGCACATGAATTCATTATTTAAAGTCTAATCATTCTCCACTACCAAGTACCAATTCATATCACACAAAACATATTCTCTTGTTCATTTATGTGAGGGAGAGAGAGAAAAGGAGATTGAAGTTGACTAGATTATTTCAACGTTGACCAAGTTATCTTTCATCTCTATTTGGCTTAATGTACAGGCACACCTTTTAGGCACATGAATTCATTATTTAAAGTCTAATCATTCTCCACTACCAAGTACCAATTCATATCACACAAAACATATTCTCTTGTTCATTTATGTGAGGGAGAGAGAGAAAAGGAGATTGAAGTTGACTAGATTATTTCAACGTTGACCAAGTTATCTTTCATCTCTATTTGGCTTCACACGTGTGAGAGCATACTGAAGTTTTTTGTGTATCTTTTTGGGTAACATTATGAATTCTGAGAAAGGTACAAGAGGTTGAAATATCTCAGTTTGATAGGTTTGACTTGGGCTTGTTTGTTAGGAAGTTTGACTTTATTTGACTAGAAAAAAAATCATCTCTTCTTGACTTGGAAAATTTCTCTAAGAAAAGGTTGTGTTTTTTTCTTAGAAGAGGGTTTTCCCAGGGTAAATCTTGTTGTGTCTTTGTTCATCATTGTTATGTTATGATCTCTCTATGCTACTGCATTTTATGGTTGAATTTCAGAAGTGTAATTGCTTAATGATAAACTACAAGTGCTAAAGATAATATCAATATCATTAGAACTAATTATTAGTTTTATAAGTTTGTGCTTGTATCTATTTCACTTAAAAAATAAACATGGTGTCAGAGCTTTGGTGAAGAAAAAGGGCATTGAGATCACTCTTGAATACACATACTTCTACAATCAAATATGTGACTAAATATTTGACCATGGGTTCATCTACTAAGACAAAGAAAAATTTGGAAGGTGTTACAAACTTTAGGGCTTGGAAGACAAGGATAGATCTTATTCTTTCATAAAATGATGTCTTGGATTATGTGGAAGGAAAGGATATTGAACTTGTATATGTTGAAGGAAAGGTGCAACACAAGAATAATGAAATCAAGGCCAAGAGGATTCTTGTTGAATCCATTAGAGATCACTTAATTCCATATGTTTCAGGACTAAAAAATTCAAAATAGATGTATGATGCCCTAGTAGGATTATATACCACAAACAACATTGGTCAAAAAATGAGTTTGAAGAATCAAATTCAAGATGTTCAAAAGAATAAGGAAGATACTATGGCTTCCTCTTTTATGAAGGTCTCTCAATTGAGAGATTAACTTCAAGCTATTGGAGAAATTATTTCTGATACAGAACTTGTGACTACAACACTTAATGGTATATCTGATTCATGGAATTCCTTTACATCTAGCACTTGTGGAAGAATACAAGTACCAAGTTTTGACTAGTCATGGACCTCCTACACTAGAGAGGAGTCTAGATTAATATCAAAAGGAAAGATTGAGAAACCCTAAGATGGAGAGTCCCAATCATTTACAACTCATACGAAGAATGGTAATAGAAAATTTTGAAAGTTTCAAAGAAGTAATTTAGGAAGAAGATCTAATCCTCAAGAGAAGAAGGATATGTCAAAGATTCAATGTTCTCATTGCCACAAGTTTGGTCACTACAAAAGTTAGTTCCTTGAAGGGAAGAATGATAAGAAGAGGAAGGGAAAGCAACAAACTTCAATAATAGACAATGATGCCATGATGAGCATCCGCATCAAAAAAAAATCTAAGAATGACACTACAAAAGCATTAGTAATTGATGATAAGGACGAGGATATTTTTTCTAGGTTGATTAGATTGCAAATGGATTCCAGTGATTTATACAAGTAGGAAAGGAGCAAGAGGGAGTTGACAATTCTCTAAAATCCTCAAAAGATAAGTACTCTATATATGTCTTCCTTGATTATTATTAATTTAAATTTTAAGTCATCCTCTTGTCTTTGTTTCTTTTGTTGTATTATAATTGTTTCTTCGATGGTATTCTAGCGAGGATTGAAAGTACATTGTAAGGGCTTCCAAGGCTCTGCAAGTAGATGAAAGCATTGGGAAGAATGAAGAAAATATTGTGAAAATAGGATTCTCCCAGAATGATTCTTGTTCAAGAGGGAGAAGTTGTACTATCATCATGCCTTATGACTAGAAGAGCTCCTAGTTCATAGGGAGCAGGTAGGCCAACAAGTTTGAAGGATGTCATAATGAATATTGTGCCAAGATATGAGGAAAGAAACTGGCGACTTCCAAGTAGATATAGAAGTATGTAGTAGATGGAAACATAGAGAAGTACAAAGCAATAATTGCGAGGATTCTCCTAGAACAAGGGAGAGGACTATGTAAAAACAAATTGCTCCAATTGTTAGGTACACTTCTATTAGAAATTTTATTTATGTTGCTTCCATTATGTTTTGTAAATTACATTAGGTGGATGTGGATACCATTTTCCTCAATGGATTAATTGAGGAGGAAGAAGTGTACATAGAGCTACCTCAGGGATTTAAGGTACATGAAAGGGAATCTCATGTTTGCATTCTAAAGTAGGATTTGAATGAATCTCAGGTATTGTGATTATCTGATGAGTCCTAATGGATCTTGCTATTAGAGGACTTATTTTGAAAGAAGTAGAAGGAATCATGTGGTAGAGGAAATGTTAGTGGCAGACTGATTTGCTTATTTGATAGAGGGAGCAACCAGGGTTACCATAGGAAGACTTAATTCAATGTCAGTGGGAATTGACCACTGAGATCAAGATGAAGGATCCTTATTGGATACATTACTTCTCAGGACTAGAAGTGTGACAGCATTTGAGTGAGATCTTCCTTGGTGAAAGGAAGCATATTATTAAAATACTTTAGATATTTGGGATGATGGAAAACCAATTCATGGCCACTTCCATGGTAACTAATCTGAAGATGCTGCAAAGGCAAAATTCAGGATTTCCACAACATGATCTATTTCAGTTTCAAAGGGAGCACCTGGTCAGGGTGGTCGGAAAGTAGTTGTGGCACAAGAATGTGTTGAGATATCTACATGGCATAGTTAGTTATGGATTGAGATATGTCTAAATTGATGAAGAACAACTACAGGAATATGCATATTAGGAGGAGAGTGCAGAAGACAGGAAGATCACATTCGGATGTTGTTTCAAGATGAGAAGGAAGTAGACCTCTGTTGCACTCAACTATGTATATTACGACTATTTTGGTAGGTTATGAAGCAATTGTAAGCTACTCAAAGGGTTGTTTGATCTAGTTCAAGAGACGACTGTGATGACAGCTCAAAGCAGATTGAGTACAATTATATATGAGACATGGTACAGAAGGTAACAATGAGGCTCCAATGCATTTCTATAGTCGAGCATGATGTTGACATTCTCACAAAAACCTCTATCATAGGATGAATTTTTGTATACTTCATGGACAAGCTTGGAGTGGTTGAGAATGCTTCCCTTGGTTAAAGGGAACATTGATTTTATAGCATCAAGGGGCATACATTATCCATAGATCAAGATATTGACCGGTCAAGGTATTGACCAAGGGCCATGTAATGTGGCTAGGGAGAATGGCTTGGAGTACTCCCCATGTGGGTTGAGTGAGTGCCTTTAGCATCGGGTAAGTGATTTTCCATTCAATAACATATGATGGCATGTGGGAATGGTAAATGGGCTTAGGGTTTCACCCTGTGTTAGGGGGTGCCTGATTCTTGGTGAGCACTGGGTGGATTGGTGAAAGAAGGACTAGCATTGACCCGAGAAGGCCAAAAGGTGTTTGAAAAACAATAACTCATAAGGCCTTTGGCCAGTGCATGACTAGATCCATTTTCAAAGGGGATGTATCTAGTTGGTGACTAGAATCCTTTACATGATGTTGATGCATGCCGATTTCCACATGGTTTTGTAATAGAACATGAGGTGGATGGATTCATCAATATAGAAAGCTCTTTCAACTTTTTCTTGGGATGGAGCATTTTTCAACAAAGAGATACATCTGAAGAAGTTATTATGAATACCTCCCTAGCTAAGAGGGAGTGTTGAATTTTGTAGCTATGGTCAGTCTTCATAATTTGTCTAGTCCTCCAAGATATGGAAGAAACAATAAATATAAATATGAATTTGAAGTCAACTTCAAAAGAGGGAATTTAAATTTTTGAAGATTTAAATCATTTTTCCTCAAAAAATCAAGTCATCCCTCTAAGAAGTATAGGTCGGCTCAATGTACATACACACCTTTTCAAGCTCATGAATTAACTATTTAAAGCCTACTCTTCTCCACTACAAAGAACTAATTCAGATTGCACAAAAACATATTATTTTGTTCATATATGTGAAGGAACTAGAGCAAAGGAGACCAAATTTGCCCAAATCAATCCAATATTGACCAAGTTATCTTTCATCTTTGTTTGAATTCACACGTGTGGAATGATACTGATGTTTTTTATGTATCTTTTTTGGTAGCAGTTTGAATTTAGAAGGTGTAGGAGGCCAAATTTTCATGAGGCTGAAATATATCAGTTTGACCAGGTTTGACCCGGGCTTGATTTCTAGGAAGTTTGACTTTATTTGACTAAAAATATTAGACTCTATCAATTGTTGAATTGGACAATTTCTCTAGAAAAGGTTGTTGGGGTTTTCCCTAGAAGATTTTCCTAGGGTAAATATTGTTGTGTCTTTGTGCATCATTGTTCAATTTTTATCTCTCTGTACTACTACATTTGATGGTTGAATTTTTGAATTGTATTTTCTTAATGATAAACTAAAAGTGCTGAAGATAATCAATATCATTAGAATTAATTATCAATTTCAGAAATTTGTGCTTGTATCTATTGGACTTGAAAAATCAACAGTGAAATTCTATAGGAATTTACCTATAAGTTATTTAGCCAAGCTAAAAGACAAAGGAAACTCCATAAAAATTCAAATCTAGTGCATAAACCTAAATAAGTTGGTTAAATGAACAAGCACGATGGTGACCCACTGATTCAATGCAAAATTTGTGGTGCTCTTTGTTTACTTTTCATGTAGACATGCCTTGTCAACTAAAATGTATGTGATTGTATCTATAACATTCAATACTCCTTAAGAAATTCTTGTTCTTAAGTTGGGTTGCTATTGTAATTGTGATAAAGTGGTGGAGTGAATGATATAGCTATGATTTTATCAATTAGAATAACTTGTAAGCAAAGTGACTATACAAAGATTCATAAAGTAAGAAACAATGATTGGAATATTGTGTTCAATATCGATCCTTAAGATGTGATATGAACTTTAACCTAGTTGTGGATAAAAAGAGAATATTTTCTTCTATATTTCCTCATCTTTGTTTCTTCCTCCTACGATAGAGCTAGTGCAAGTTTGTGTTAGTTCCCTATAATACTAGTGATTCCCCCATTACTATTGCAATTGTAGCCCTTATTGTTATTGTTGTGCCCATATTGTTATTATTGTGCCCCATAGAAGCTCACTATTGTTATTATTGTGCCCTTATATTATTATTGTTATGTCGGCTTAGATTATATTGTGACCCCTTAGACTCTTATATATAGAAAGGAGGTTTTGTCATTTGTATCATCTAAGAATTGTTCATTTGTGTAATGTAAATGAGGTTTCCACCTTGAAGGGGCTTATTTCTACAGCGTTGATCTTCCTTTTCTATCTTTTTGTGAGATGGTTTCACAAAATTTGGTATTAGAGCTTTGGATTCTAGGGTTTCGTTGCTTCAAACAGGTCATCGTGGAATTTTCGCTATAACATTTTTTATGCAATGTTTCAGAATCTAAAAAAAAAACCCATTTGAGCCACAATTGTTCAAACCTTGGGTCTAAATTTTAGATCTTCTCTCACTATATTTTTGGAGATATGGTCTGAGGAATTTAGGGTTTTTGTAGACTCCTGAATTACATGCCAAACAAGTGACCTTGGTAAAATCGTTAGAACTTTCTCTCTGAGCATCAAATTGAAATTTTGTAAGTAGTTACAGAAAGAGGACAGGCTGTAGTTTTCTATGTATCTTTTTCAGATCCGAAGGTTAAAACCGTGACATATGTCATGTCGTACAAGTTCTCTCTACTGAAAAATTATATAATCAATCACCTTGGGAGAGTGGGCATAACTCTTTCTTGGAGAATCCAATTTTGATTAGACTTTTGGCATTAGAAAGAAGACTCAAAGGGCTACCTCAGGAAGAAATTTCATACCTTGGAGATCCACAATTACAGAGACAATAGATTCAATATAGAGCTTCTACAAAGTGAAAAATGGTGTGTAGTCTTTTTAAAATTTTGCATAGGTTTAGGTTGAAAAATTAGTTTGAAGTTCAAAAGGTGTAGTGAAGCATAATTACCATTAATTGATGCCCCGAAGAAAGAAAATGGAAACACCTAGTAAGCAACCTGAAATATCTAGAATGACTCATGAAGAAGAAGAAGAAATGCAACATGATATATGAAAATTATGAGACCAAGTGCAAAAAATTTCACTCTCACAAAAGGTAACAAAAGCTAAGATTGATAGTTTAAAGAAAGACATTGCTATAGCTCCAAATCTCACTCTTCATGTTTGTGATGCTGCACTCATTTCCTAGGGCAACCCCTCCTTCTAAACCTGGTCCAAATACTTATAAAACAATGTTTTACTCCCTATACACGACATTTCCCTGAGATAAATGCGTGTGTACGTGGGTCTCTGTATACCCAACCCTTGTATATGTCTTAAAACACTTAAAAAATTAAATCTCCTTAATTTCAAGTGGAGATCATGGGTTTTATCTGTTGATTACCTATTAGTGCCTGTGGCCCAATTGTTCCCAACGAATTCCCAACTAAAAAACTACTTTGGGAGAATTATAAAAAGGCTTCAATGGGAAGGCCCGAGGAGGAGAGAATAGAGAGAAAAATCAGTCTGCTGAGATTATCCCTGATCAGGTCTAAAGATCCTTGTGCTTCCAGTACTTCCCCCATTATAGGAAACCCTTGTTTCCTTGAGTTATGATGTCTTTTCACTAGTTGAGAAATCCTTGTGTAAGTCATGGAAGGAGCCTTTTGAAGACTTGGGATTGGACGAATCCAGAGGATGGTTCTACTTGAAGCCTACGAGAGGAAGATTCAAGTGATATCATTCCTTTTTTTACTTTAGTTATCTACAATAAAGAAACATTTGTCTTGTTCTCGAAATCAATCTTCTTCATGCTTATGGGGTTGTTGTTATGGTTTGCATATGAATAGTTGTTTCAATTATATAACTAACTACCTTTCAATATGCTATGAAATTGATTTTTTATGATGCTTGGTCCATATACTACTATGCTTCTTTGAATAGATTGTTTTGTAGGTTGAAGGATTGAAAGAACTCCAAGAGGGTTTGGACCCTGGCTGGATCTACCCGAACGAAGGACTCCCAAGTGCACCTCTCTTCGCGCAATTTGCTTATATTAGTATCATGGTTGTGTGGAATGCTTGTTTTTCATTGTAGGTAACCCCCACTTTGCTAGGGTATTGACCCAAGAACCTAGGGGACTTTGTCCCTCAATAGAATTGGTGACTCCACTGGAGATCGAACCCAGAATCTCTGGTTTCGCAGACCAATGCAGGCGGGCTCTGCCTTAAGAAGTACTTTGCTTAAGTAGCAACTAGGAAATGGCTTCTTTGTACATTTTGTATTTTTGTACATATCTCATTGGTAGTTTTTTGATATCAACGCTTTTTGGTCTGCTATGGCAGGTGTTGATGGATGACTTGGTCTATTTTGGATTTGCCGATGGTGCTAGTTGGCACACTCGGAATCTCGCTTCTACAGCTTGGGTAATCTACTATTCAATTGGTCAGTTGATGGTATCATGGGGAGTATGCATTGGTCCTGCTTCAAATAATATGGTTGAGTATATTTCCATTATGAATTTACTATCCGAAGCAATTTCTTATGGAATTGATTCGTTGGTAGTTTATCTTGATTCACAACTGATAGTGTCACAATTGAATAAAATTTATCGGGTAAGGGATCCATGTTTATATCGCTAATATTTAAGGGTAAGGTTGTTGCAAATATCATTTACTTACATTAATTATTTACACATTCCAAGATCTCATAATTGATTAGCAGATTCTATCGCTAATCAAGCTATAAACTGGCACATCATTCATTCATCACAATAAAATCAAGCATCAAAAAATCAAAACTGTATATATATATATATATATATCATAAAACATCTCAAGTGTATATAAGTGTGTCTAAAATAATATACAAAAATTGTGACTGAAATGCCCATAATCATGTCCAGTACATCTAATGCCCGGGCTCACGATGAGTGGCTAAGTATGCGACTACAGCGTTGGCCACACGCCTAAGAGTCCAAACCCAGTCCTGTGGCATGCTAACCACGTGACGTTGCATATCTATAGGGATATCCTCTACAACCTCCATCGGTACTCGGTGAGTTAATCTCACCAAGTGTCACTGAACTGTGTGTAGAAGTTGCTCTGTATCAGTCGCTGCCTCTTCGGCACCTCAGCCGCAACATCCATGCCATGGGAATCCATCTGGTCATACTGGCCCAATATCTGGAACATGATCATCATATTAGTCATTTGAATCCTATCAATTTTTTTTTTTCAAATTTCATTTTTATATTTGAAAAAACATAAAAATCATAAAATCATAAAATCAAAAACATTTGTTACCTATATTGCCCCATGCCGCGGCTGGTGGTAAATCTAGATCAGTATCTCCTCAGAAGTCCAAGTCGACATAAGGGTAATCATCCACTGCGATGATCTACTACTCCCACCAAGAGAAGAAGTCATTGTCGAAAGCAGTCTGTGGAACGTCCCCACCTCGTAGTCATTTCACAAGTCAGCCCACTTGCCCATCCATGGATCTCGTGGGTTGCTGATCGAAACTGATACTCTAGGGCGGAGTGTTGGGACCCTCTCAAAGAAGAAGAAGCACAAAATAGTTCCATACCTGAAGTTTTTGGTTTGGCCATTTCTGATAGATGTAAGCTGGCTCTTCAAGTTGGCAAGAAGAGGAGTACACCAATCAAATATTGTAGTAAGACAGTCTACCACCAAGTTCATGGCAAGTTGTGAAGCCTAGTGTAAGGAAGCTGATCTGTTCATGTTAAAATTGGAAACCAGGGCAAAACTTCATGTGGGTCATCTCATTCATGGATGATAATATTTTTATTAGATTCCTCTTATCGAGAGGTGTAGGATTGATATAAAGATCATTCGATTTCGATAAGTATTCATGGAGATATGAATTTATTTTGATTATGGAATTATTATCAAGCCGACTACAACTCATGTAGGCTCAGAAGCCCAACAGCCGCATCTATTCAAACACTGACGTTGTGTATAAATATAGGAGGAATTTTCCTCATTTGGACTCACTCATCTCATCACATCTCTCTCTCTCTCTATTGCGCATAAAAGAGTCTCTTCTCTACTGCGCAGAAAGGGGTCTCTCTCACACATGTGAAGTCGGAAGCTCTTGAACCTGAAGCTGCAACTGTAGATCCAAAGTTTGACCAGAATTGACCATCAGATCTCCTCCTTAGAATTGCGTTGTAGGTCCATCTGGATCTCCTTTGAAAGATGCAACTTTTTTGGTGGAATCAAGTCAATCTGACAGATGGTTTGCAAGATATCGACTGCCTTAGTTTGAAGGAAGTTACTGAAACTGAAGCTGTAACTGCAGAAGTAAAGTTTGACTTGCGTGGACTAAAAGATATCCTCATCTGAACTACGATATAGGTTCATCTGAACCTCCTTTGGAAGCCGCAACTTTTGGTGGTGGAATCATGCTGATCCGACGGTCGGTTTGTGAGATATCGTCTGCCCTAGTTTGATGATGAAGTCGCTAATGCTGATGTTGTTGATCTAGTGTTTGCTACTGTTGATATAAATCAGATTTATTGTACTATTTCTCTCTGCTAAATTATTGAAGATAAAATAATATTTGATCTAAGGGTTTTCCCACACATTGTGGGGTTTGTCCCTGGCTAGCCGCCACATCTTGTGTCTCTTGTCTTGGCTTATTTTTTGTCGATCGTTTAATGTTCTATCTGCACTTTACTTTATGTGCATGTGATTGCTAATCTCTGGAATATAATAAGAAAAAGAAGTAAATTGTTATAAGCATAGAACATACCATAACTTAACATGGTATCAGAGCTGAGGTGAAGACAAAGCTCGAGAAAGAGCAAGAGCTTCCACCCAAGAGAAGATTGGCGAGGCTATCCTAGAAGAACTATGGGGTCCTCAACACTCTACCGAAGGCAAGCTTCATAAGAAAGCTGACCATCACAGATGGAAGATGTCTATCGATCTAACCCTGGAATATCAACGAGTGCTGGACCATGTAAGAGGCAATATTGTTGAGCCTCCATCAAATGCATTTGCTACTGCATGGAACAAATGGAAAACCAGAGAAGTCAAAACACAAGATCATCCGGGGCTCTATCGACAAGCACTTGGTGGTCTATATCTATGGCCTGAACACCTCTAATGAAATATATGATATACTGGTGAGTTTATTTAAGGTTAATGATGCAAATAAAGTTTTGTTTCTTAGAAATAAGCCGAGGGAAATCAAGAAGGGTAATGATGAGAGTATGCAAGCATACTTCTTAAGAATAACTGAGATCAAGAACGATATCCTATCTATTGGGGAGGCTATTACTAATAGGGAAATGGCACTCACAACTCTTAGAGTATTACCATCCGAATGGTACATGTTTAGGACTACTCTTCTGAACAATAATGTAATTCTTGGTTTCGAGGAATTAATGGCTTGATGCATTCAAGAAGAAACAAGGGAAGAAGAGCAAGAAATGCCCATGCCTAAAGATCCTCCTGCTACCTTTTCTTCTCATGATAAGAAAAGAAATAATTCTGGGACTAAATCAAAAGGAAAGGCTGGACCTAAGGGTGGAAGAAAATGACGATGTTACATCTGCGATAAAGCAGGTCACTATGCAAGGGAATGCCCTGATAGAAAGGACTCACACCGGGACGATGATCAAAATCCCTCTGATGGCAATCAAAGGAATGACAAATTCAATAGCAAAGGTAAGAGGAGATCTGGGAATTGAGGAAGAGGACAACCATTCAAGAAGGCCAGAAATTCCGGGATGTATTAAATGCACCTCACCTCAAAAAGAACCTAGTGTCCATCTTGGCAATGGAAGACAAAGGCTACAAGGTAACCTTCAGTGATGGAAAAGTACGTATATGGAAAAATAATGTTAAAGATGCCTTTACTCTTGGGTTTAGTGCTGATTCATTATATCAGGTCGATGGAAGTCTGCTAGGTGTCATGTCTTATGACACATCTCTTCAGTCTGAACTTTGGCATCAGAGGTTTGCCCCCCATTCATTACAAAGCTATACTCAGTGTAACACAAATGGTGATAGGGATGCCTAAATTCCGAGTAGAGAAAGAAGGTGTATGTCTAGGATGTGCCGAACGAAAGCTCAAAAGGGGACCATTCCCCTCAAGCCAAAGCAAGACCTTCGATATATTACAATTGGTTCACTCAGGTGTATCTGAGGCTGGCATTAAGAGGGAGACTACGACACCACATACTCCTGAGCAGAATGGTGTGGCGGGAAGGAAGAACCGTACGATTGTGGAAGTTGTTCGGGCCATGCTACATGATCAAACACTTCCGAATTTTCTATAGGCTGAAACTACAAACACCGTCGTCTATGTACAAAATCAATGCCCTCATCAAGCATTGGGTTCCAAGGCTCCTAAAGAAATGTTCACCGGTAAGAAACCTGATGTTTCTCATTTTTTTGGAAGCCCTATATATTTTCATGTGTCGAAAGAGAAAAGAAATAAATTGGGTGCATCTAGAAAGAAAGGAATTTTTGTGGGCTATGGTGAAAATACTAAAGGCTATAGAATCTATGTAGCCGGTCAAAGGGAAGTCATGATTAGTCATGATGTCACCTTTGACGAAGATATGGCTCTCAGTAAGATGGACAATCTTCCGACTTTGGGGAGCTCTCAAGAAGCCGACACCAAGGAACCAAAAGAAAAGGATGATGAATCAATGCTTGATGTAGAAGAACCCATGGATCCGATTGATCCTCATCCACATAAGCCTTCCTCTTCTAGGAAGAGGCCTTCATGGATTAGGGGGATACTTGATGACACTGAAGGACATGCTGCACCCTGAGGAACCTTCTGTCAAAGTAAGAAACCTAACAGGTATTGGGGATACCTGACCATCATGACCATAATCATACAAAATGAGCCTTCATCATTCTCAGATGGCATCAAGCATGGAAGGATGCTATGACCATAGAATATGAGTCTATTATGGAGAATGATGTTTGGGAAGTAGTTCCTAGACCCCGGACAAGACAATTGTTACTTCAAAATGGCTTTACAAGATAAAGCATGCAACAAATGGAAGTACGGAAAAGTATAAGGCTCGTTTTGTTGTTGGTGGTTTCTCCCAGAAGGAAGGTATAGACTATGATATTTGCACCTATACGACCATCCACTTGATCATAGCCCTTGTGGCTTCACAAGGAGGGAACCTACATTAGATGGATAGACTGCGTTCTTGCACGGTTCGATCAAATAAGAGGTCTATGTGGAGCAACCTGAAGGATTTGAGATTTATGATTGAAAATCTCATGTATGCAGGTTGAAGAAGGCTCTATATGGGCTGAAGCAAGCACCTCGAGCAAGGTATGAGAGGATCGATAACTACTTGATGAAGCTGGGATTCACTAGGAGTGAAGCCGATCCTAACCTTTACCTTAAGGTTGGAGATGACAAGCCTCTCATACTAGTGTTGTGCGTGGATGGCCTCTTTCTAACAAGTGCATACCCTCTCATTCACAAATGTAAGAGGGAGTTGGCTTCTGAATTTGAAATGAAGAACCAAGGACTTGAAGTGTGGTAGAAGCTAAGGGAAATTTTCCTATCTCAAGGAAAATATGTGGTGAAGATTCTGAAAATATTTGGTATGGTGGACTGCAAACCTGTGACTACCTCAAGGATCTTAACTTTCAGAAGTTATATGGTAGTGATGTTGGACCAGATTTGGGAAATGTCTCTGAGTTTCAAAAACTCATTCTCGTTGATGTTCTTGGCGAACCTACATCCGAACATATGTTTTGCAGTTAACATTGTTAGCTCATATTTGGTTGAGCCTCACTAGATTGGTGCCAAGAATCTTCTAAGATGTCTTCAGGACACAATCTCTCATGGATTGAGATACACTACCAGAAATATGAAACTGCATGATTATTCGAATGTTGATTAGGCAGGGAGTGTGGAGGATCACTGGAGAACTTTTAGTGCTATTTCTCTTGGGATTCTACTTCAATATAATGGATGAGCAAGAAGCAGAAGTCGGTTGCCATAAGCACCACCGAGACCAGATACATATCTACAAGTATGAATTCATATGAAGTTGCCTGGTTGGGGAAGCTCTTCAATGGGCTGTTTGAACACATACCACTGTGATTCTATGTAACAACCAGAGGATGGATTTGATTATTGAGGAATATTGTATTCATCGATTGCTCCAGCAAACAGACATTATCTGGGATATGGTCAGTCGATGAGCAAGGAGGCTCCATCGCATTAAGATGATGTACAAGTCAATACACGTTGTCAAAGCCTCGAGGAAAGATCTAATTTGTGATTTTCCCAAACAACTTGGAGTCTTCAAGAAATCCTTGTACAAGGGTCCTGCATGTTGCAAACATTAAGCTTTGGAGCTCTGAGGGCTTGTGGTTCTTATTGAAGCAACATACAACCACAGGGTGACTCACCCTCCCCTGATGGTGTGCACTGGAACAAGATGATTCGCTCTCTTTTGGGACAAGATAATTCGCTCTCTTGTGGAACAGGATGATTCACTCTCCTCTGTAGCAGGATGATTAGTTCTCCTGTGAGGCATAAATTGATGTGTTCTTCATGGCAACTATAGCAGGATTGATGTGTTGTCCTGTGAAGTGTAGATTGATGTGTTCTCCATGGGGATTGTAGCAGGATTGATGTGTTCTCCTGTGAGGCCTAGATTGATGAGTTCCACATGGTGACTGTAGCAGGATTGATGTGTTCTCCTATGAGGCTTGGATTGATGTGTTCTCCATGGTGGCCTAGATTGATGTGTTCTCCATAGTGATTGTAGCAGGATTGATGTGTTCTCTTATGAGGACAGGATTGATTAGTTCTCCTGTCAAGGCATACTACCCATGCAGTCTGGGACTCATGGGAAGTACCTCTCATCTGATCAATGAGCAGGGAAATGAAGTTAGGGACCATAGTAGTACCGATGGATGCATCATTGTATCTATTGTACTCCCTAAGCTAGGATGACCTCCATTGATCTGGGATCATTGATACTGGTCTGGGACCAGTGGTAGTAGTTGTGCCATACTATAACACTGACTTTAGGTCGGTTGAGGCTGGTCTAGGACTAGTGGTACATACTCTGAGACTGAATTTGTGTCAGTGCAGTACTGGTCTGAGACTAGTGAGAGTGGTACATACTATGACAATGACTTCGGGTCAGTTGAGACTGGTCTGGGACCAGTGGTACACTCTCTGAGACTGTGATACTGGTCTGGGACCAGTGGTCAGATTGGTACTTACTATGAAGCTGACTTCAGGTCGGTTGAGACTGGTCTGGGACTAGTGGTATGCAATTTGAGACTGACCTTGAGTCAGTGGAGGATGATACTGGTCTAGGACTAGTGGAGTTGTAATCACTATGATGCTGACTTAGAGTTGGTTGAGACTAGTCTGGGACCAATGGTACATACTCTGAGACTAACTTTGAGTCAGTATGATACATCCTCGATCATTTCTTATTCTTCATAATTCAGACAAAAGCAGAGTAGAACAGAACAATGCAAGAGCAGAGAAGAACAGAGTAGAACAATATAGATCAGTACAGGGTAGAACAAGACAAAGCAGAATAGGCGTAATAGAGCAGAGCAGGGCAAGGGTCAGGTTATACAGGGCAGTGCATTTGATGGATGAATAGTAACGACTGATAGATAGATTGCAAATGAAGTTCTCCCTAGGTGAGAGGGAGTGTTAAAATTGGCAACCAGGGAAAAACTTCATGTGGGTCATCTTATTCATGGCTGATAATATTTTTATTAGATTCCTCTCATGGAGAGGTGTAGGATTGATATAAAGATCATCCGATTCCGATAAGTATTCATGGAGATATGAATTTATTTTGATTATGGAATTATTATCAAGCCGACCTACAACTCATGTAGGCTCAGAAGCCCAATAGTCACATCTATTCAAACACCAATGTTGTGTATAAATATAGGATGACTTTTCCTCATTTGGATCCACTCATATCATCACATCTCTCTCTTTACTGCATAGAAAAGAGTCTCTTCTCTATTGCCCAGAAAACGGTCTCTCTCTCACACATGTGAAGTCAGACGCTGTTGAACATGAAGCTGCAACTGCAGATCCAAAGTTTGACCAGCATTGACCATCATATATCCTCCTTAGAACTGTGCTATAGGTCCATTTGGATCTCCTCTGAAAGCCACAACTTTTGGTGGTGGAATCAAGTCAATCTAACAGATAGTTTGCAAGATATCATATGCCCTAGTTTGAAGAAAGCTGCTAAAACTGAAGCTGCAACTACAGAAGTAAAGTTTGACCTGCGTTGAATAGAAGATCTCCTCATCTGACTTTCACTATAGGTTCATCTGAAACTCCTTTGGAAGCCGCAACTTTTGGTGGTGGAATCATGCCAATCTGACCGTTAGTTTGTGAGATATCATCTGCCCTAGTTTGATGATGAAGCCGCTAATGTTGATGCTGCTAATATATGGTTTGCTACTATTGATATAAATCAAAATTATTGTACTATTTATCTCTGTTGAATTATTGAAGATAAAAGAAGAATTGATCAAAGGGTTTCCCCACACATTATGGGGTTTATCCTTGGCTAGCCGCCACATCTTGTGTCTCTTATCTTGGCATGTTTTCTGTCGATCATTTAATGTTCTATCTGCACTTTACTTTATGTACATGTGATTGCTAATCTATGGAATATAATAAGAAAAAGAAGTAAACTGTTATAAGCATAGAACATACCATAACTTAACAGTTCACTCTGGATATAGTAAACATGATGATCCTCAATGATAAACTCTCCATGTGCTTAATTGGAATTTGACTTCCAACATTTTTTGGATGACTCGGGTGCAATATATATGCACGTATTCCTCGATAGAGAGACTACCTCATGATCTTCCCATGGAATGTACTACCTCTCCCCTCTGGGAAAGGCATGTGATGAAATAAATATCCTCAATCTCTATCTTGAGTGGCATTTTATCAATCATGAATGAGTCATCATCGATGCTCCAGTAGTGAGTGAGAATTTCGAGCAAGTGAGTGTTTGCTTTCATGTTTGGCATTTTGAATAACTTTAGTAAACTGCATCCTCTTAAGGCATCCAGGGCCTGAGGATTGTTCATAACCTCATAATCCACTGTGGCATGCTCTCTTTCCCTCCAAGTGACTGGCATCCTGAAGAAAAAACAAGTTTGGATTGTTAGTTTTTTGTTTTGAAGTTTTCACGGTGTATACGCGGGTCTGTTTCATACACAGTCACGTCTAGGGCTTGCGTATATGCGGGTTGCACATAGCCAACCCGCGTATACGCCGCAACAAATTTTTTGACATAAATTAAACGGTGAAAATTGAATTAAATTTTTTAAAACCAATCACAAATGAATGCAAGATGAGTTTAAGGGTTACTTGGTGATTTTGGGAAGATTTGAATGGTCGAATTCAACAAATGGCAAAGCTTGCTTCTTTTTCTTCACTCCTTGTGATCTCAACTCAAACGGTGATAATGGTGAGTTAAAAAACTATTTTATAAGCTTTGAAAATGTCAAATTTTTTCAAAAATTTCAGGACATTTTGGACGCTTTTTCGACGGTTTTGAGACTGTTCCATGACTGCTGACCCATCATGGCAGGTATCGTTTTCTTACTAGCATATAGGTTAGGGAAGCCATATTTCCATTGCATTATGCATACTAGCCTCCATTAGTCGATACACTTGCCATAGGGTTGATCCCATTGTGTTATGGTTCCTAAACCATCTTCACTCACTGATTTTGAAATCATGACATGATGGTAGAGCCATCCTTTCCATGGGCATCGTAGTTAGCACCTCACTAAAATTTGTTGCCCATGTTGCTTTGATTTGAGTAGGCTCAGGAGTCCTCTGTAGTCCCGCCATGACTTATGAGATGAAGACTCATTCCTCTTTGCTTCTTTGCTTCGCTCTAGCCTTATACCCTAGAGGCTCCTTCATGTTGAGTTGTACTACTGCATTGCATTTTGACCATTTGCACCTTTTGGCCTTGAGCCAACTTCACTTGGACTCGTGTTTAAGCCAACTTTTGACCATGACGTCTGCAAAATCAAAATTGCATCCCCTTGACTTCTGCAACTTGACACACCCTGGCCCATGGAAGGAACACACCTTTGAGTGTCTTTAACCAGTCTTCGCCTCCCTGCATTGAGCATAGGATTTTTCTAATCCAAGGAACTAGATCATCTATTTCACCGAAACTTATTCTTTGCACTGTACTATAGCATTCTTTTATTCTTTTTCTAGCTTAAAGAAAAAAACAAAAAAAATTATATATTTCGAAAAAGGGTGGGAACGGGACAATATTTCCACTTATTGTTGGCAACTAGAGTCAGTCGTGTTTCCCATGAACAAAGCACTCAAAACAAAGTCTCCTCCATTTGGGAGGGATTTAGTTTGACTTAGGTATGCCTTAACCTTATTATTGAGTTAGTTCTCCCCCGATTGGTTATCTTTTCCAATCATATGGAGGGTTTGTTCGTGCCTCCTGCATGACGAACTTATACAGAGTCATCATATGCTGCCACATAGTCACATTGAGTCATGCTTTTATTCAAGGGAAGTTAGCTTGAGTTGGCCTCTCTGCCATGTCTCTTGAATCATTTTTTAGTTGGCCATCCCTGGTTGTCAGTGTCTTGTCTATCATCACATTAGTTATATTGGTCCTTTACTCATGCCGATTTGAGAAGGTCTTCACTGACTTCCTGCTGGCGAGTCTTGTCCTTATCGACGACGACATCTTGCTCTAAGTACAAGCCTAGAGCCACACCCTAACCCTATTTTCATTATTGATAGGTCACCTTGTGCTCAGCATCGATAAATATCATGGGTCTTTGACTGAGTGGTTTCCCTTGTGTTTGACATCAGCTTACACTATCACACATTGGGATTCGTGCAGTACCTTAGTTTCCATTTGACCCTATTGGTGGATACCTCGCTTCTATGTCAGCTTTCATTATTGGTTGATTCAGAGGGTTTCTTTCGTGCGCTAGCTACATCTTGTGTACACTGGAAACGTGCTTTGATCGGGTTACTACATCCTTTTCGTCTGATTCCTTCCACACTATTGGCCTACGGGTTACACCCACGCTAGATTGATGAAGGATGCCTTAATGCCTTCTTTCTTGTGGATCTTTCCCCATCAACTACGACTCATTGCTCTGGGGCAAATTTATACAGTCCATTAGGTAGTACCTTGGGGTTTGCAATCATTAGTGAAAGATCCTTCTCTATTGACAGTGGGAAAGCATCCTTATCCCCTGATTGATAGAATCTTATAGGTGTTCGACTCCAGCTCATCTATTCACGCTTGTTAGATTGTACTGGTACCTTGATGCTCATTATCATTATCAGTGAGTAGTCTCGCATTTGTTAATGGTATACATCAATGACTGGTAATCAAACAATTTCTCACATGGTCAACTTCAGATCATTTATTCCCATGGTGTAGAAATGTACCACAGCAGTCGGTGAAGACCTCGAGTTGCATCAACATTCATTGGTTCACTTGACAGTTGCTCCTATTGCTGCTAGTTGATACCACTCCACCTTATATGTTGCAGTCATTCATGGTGACATTCTATATGATGGCACCTGAGTTTGCAGTGTAGTACCATCTTACTCCATCATGTTCATTTGGTACTTTTGGGATCAGTCTTTGATATCAGTGATCAACTTCATCCTTCAACATTATTGATATTCTTATATGTGATATTCAGACATGTACTTGTTCGATCGTGATCAGATGATCCATTATGTATTTTCCAGTATTCTATACTTGTATACTTAGTGGATCTGCTTGTACTTGATATACAGACATGCTTTATTTACCCTAAGCATGGGTATGCTCGCCTTAGATAGTGTTTCTTTTTTATCTCCTTTTGTGGCTTGGCAGGCTGAACTCTGGTGAAGTCCTTCTTAGTTTTTGATAGGTTTCCTTTCCATGTACTTACTTAATATATTTCGGCCATCATGTACCCCTTTTGACCTCATATATTAGGGGGCATCTGTTATAGCTCCAAATCTCACTCTTGATGTTTGTGATGTTGTACTCATGGCCTAGGGCAACCCCTCCTTCCAGACCTGGTCCAAATACTTAAAAAACAATGTTTTACTCCCTATACGTGACATTGCCCTGAGCTAAACGCATGTGTACACGGGTTTGTGTATACCCAACCCACATATATGTCTGAAAACACTTAAAAAAATTAAATCTCTTTAATTTCGGGCGGAGATCACGGGTTTTACCTGTTGATTACCTATTAGTGCTCGTGGCCCAATTGTTCCCAAAGAATTCCCAACTAAAAAACTACTTTGGGAGAAGTATAAAAAGGCTTCAATGGGAAGGCCTAAGGAGGAGAGAATAGAGAGAAAAATCACTCTGATGAGATTATCCCTGATCAGGTTTGAAGATCCTTGTGCTTCCAACACTTCCCCCATTACAGGAAACCCTTGTTTCCTTGAGCTATGATGTATTTTCACTAGTTGAGATATCCTTGTGTGAGTCATGGAAGGAGCCTTTTGAAGACTTGGGATTAGACAAATCTGGAGGATGGTTTTGTTCGAAGCCTACGAGAGGAAGATTTAAGTGATATCATTCCTTGCTTTACTTTAGTTATCTGCAATAAAGAAACATTTGTCTTGTTCCCGAAATCAATCTTCTTCATGCTTATGGTGTTGTTGTTATGGTTTGCATATGAATAATTGTTTCAATTATATAACTAACTACCTTTCAATATGATATGAAGTTGATTTCTTTATGATGCTTGCTTCATATACTGCTATGCTTCTTTGAATTGATTGTTTTGCAGGTTGAAGGATCGAAAGGAACTCCAAGAGGGTTTGGACCTTGGCTGGATCTACCCGAACGAAGGACCCCCAGGTGCACCTCTCTTCGTGTAGTTTGCTTATATTAGTATCATGGTTGTGTGGAATGCTTGTTTTTCATTGTAGATAACCCCCGCTCTGCTAGGGTATTGACCCAAGACCCTAGGGGACTTTGTCCCGCAACAGACGTTGAAGCTAAGCTGAATGGTGTGGCAGCTAATATGAATGGCGTGCAATTTAATATGGATGGTGTGGAAGCTAAGATGGATGATGTGGAAGTGAAGATGGATGCTAAGATGGATGATATAGAAGAAAAACTAAAAGGCGACATGGAAGATTTGAAGATAGATTTGACTAAGTTGCTACAAGAAATTCTTACTAATGGTGAAAGGGTAATAAAGTAAACTCATGATGAGAACAAAAGAAATGTTAATCATGATTTCATAGACTCTAACGTTGGATTGAATATCCACCATCTTCCAAATATTGATATGAGGAAGTTTGATGACAAGGATCTCGTAACATGGATACTAAATGGAGCAATATTTCGATCTCCATAATGTACAAAACAAACAAAAGGTACGCATCACAACTTTATATTTGGAACCAAACCAGTTTGTACGGTATCAATGGCTTTGCTCTCGTAAACAAATTTTCACTTGGGCAATTTTTACAGAAGAAATGATAGCACATTACGAGGATACAAAACATTTGTTTTAGCCAATTGATAAACCTCAAACAAAAGGGTTCAATGATGGATCACATTGAGGACTTTCAAAAATTGAATATAAGTGTAAAAGATATTCCAAAGGAGCATAGGATTGATGTGTTCATAAGGAATTTAAAGGATAACATCCAACATGAGGTTCACCTTTTGGAACCTGACTCATTGGAGAAGGCATTCGGGTTGGCAAGAAAAATGGAAAGAAAAATTATGGCAACAAAGAAGCCCACCACTCATAACTATGAGGGAAGTATTGTTTCCCCTAGCCTTCCACAACCTACAAGGTTGACATCCCAACAATTGGAAGAAAAAAGAGAAAAAGGGCTTTGTTACAGTTGTGATAGCAAATACACAAAAGGTCATAAGTGTGTTGAGAAGAAATTATTTTACATAGATTGTGAAGAGAAGGAAGAAAAGGAGCAAGAAATGTCGAAAGAAGAGGATATACACGAGGAACAAACCATAGAGAAAGAAGAAATGAATTCAACCATATCTTGTAATGCATTGGCTGGAATTACCAATCCTCAAACTATCAAGATATAAGGACATATCAAGAAAAAAAAGGTAATAGTGTTGATTGATTCAGATAGTACCCATAAATTTATTCATTGTAAGATAGCCAAGGAATTGAATTACTTCCTATATCCAACACTAGAGTGTTAAGTGATGGTTGAAAGCGGGGGAACCATAAATTTCTCTGGAAAGTGCCATAATATTAAGTTATCCATGGGAGAATATGTATTGAATAACCCAATGCTTTCTATTCCAATGGGTGGTGTTGATGTTGTACTAGGCATTAGGGGAATTTTGAGGTCTAAAATGGGCCTCCTAAGAAAAATTTACAACCAAAATAAACTTTATAAGAACCAATAGGATTCAAGATGATCATGTCAACCATGGGGGATGATTCACCATTTTTGGAGTAAAAAAGTAAAAAGATTAAAAAATAATAGAATAATAAAACTACTTTTTCAACTCATATTTTCAACTTATCTCCTTAAGTTTTTACTCAAATTTTCAATGGGAGTACTTGTTGGATGCAAAATATATTTCCTCATCCAAGGAGTACCCATGTTACATACTTTCGATCGACTTTGCTACATGAAAAATGAGAAATGCATGAAAAACGTGATTGCAATAACATTTTTCATGTATTTATCATTTTTTGTGTAATAGGGTCTATCAAAAGTATGCAACATGGGTACTCCTTAGATGAGGAATCAAATTCTACATCCATTGAGTTTTTCCACTTAAAATTTGAGTAAACCCATAAGGAGATAAGTTGAAAATACGAGTTGAAAAAATAGTTTTTTTTTCCTCTAAAATTTCATGATGTAATCTAATGTTATTTTATTATTTCCACTATTATTTTATAATTTCCTTAGGAGGCCCATTTTAGACTTGAAAAGTCCCCTAATGGAGTCCAATGGCTACAATCATTAGGTACAATAGCTTTTACTTTTCAAGAACTTTTCATGAAATTTTCTTCGGAAGGAAAGGAAGTTGAATTAAGAGGTATCATAGGGAAACTTGGAAAGATAATTAGCTCTAATGGAATGACAAAGCTTCTAAAGAAAGAACAATGAGGCGTAATTGCACAATTATGTTCGCTAGAGGTTCCCACACTGAAATCATCTATTTCTCCAGATCTCCAAAAAGTCTTGGATAATCATCCAAGGTATTTGAGACTCCCAAAGATCTCCCACCTATTCATGATTATGATCAAGCTATTCATTTGATTCTAGGAAGTGTTCCTCCAAACATCAGCCCTTACAGATATCCCTATGCCCAAAAGAGTGAAATTGAATGTATGGTTGCAGAAATGCTAGAGACTGGTATAATTCAACGTTGTCAAAGTTCTTTCTCTACTCCAATAGTATTAGTGCACAAGAAGGATGGATCATGGCACATGTGTCTAGATTATAGAGAGCTCAACAAGCTCACTATTAAAGATAAATTTCCTATTCCTGTCATTGATGAACTATTAGATGAATTGCATGGATCAATTTACTTCACCAAGTTGGATCTTCGTTCAGGATATCATCAAATCAGAACGAAGAATGAAGAAATTCTGAAAACAACATTTAGAACTCATAAGGGTCATTATGAATTTTTGGTCATGCCTTTTGGCTTTACCAATGCACCTTCTACATTTCAAAGTTTGATGAATGTAGAAAATTGGATGGTAGGTTAACCCGATAATGCAATATAAATCAAAGCAGAATACTATAACCTACTTCTACTATCAATTTGTAGAAGCTTAAAGATCGAGCTAAACAATATAACTAGAAGAAGAAGAATCAATGGCACAATACACATGAAAATACTTTGGGGAAAGCCTCAGCGAAAAACCACACACTATTGTATTATCATACATGGTGGAAATACATAGGAATTATACAGAGCCTTAGCTCTCACAGCTAGCAAGCTCTTAGTACAATCCTCACAGATGCTCACAGGAAATCTTGGCTTCTCTCCAGTCTTCCTCTCTACCCTCCAAGCTCCTATTTCCTTGCGCTATTCCTCTAGGATGATTCTCCTATTACCAAGTGGATGATCTCCTTCCAAAACTGCGCAATCCTCAAGGATTAAATCCGTGACTGCATGCATGAGTTTTCTCCATGGGAAAACACATGTAACTGATAGTACAATGTCCTTGTCATTAATCTCAACAGGGTCTTTCTCATAATAGAAATGCATGAGTTTCTGATGAGGGAATCTTCAGTTAACTGGAGTAGCACTAGTTGAGTGCATGCATGCATCAACTGGGTGTTAAAGCACTATTAGTTCCTCAAACATTTTGGAACTAATTTAACTTGACTTAACTCAGGAAACTGAGTTAACTAATTACAACTCAAATATAACTCAATATTATCTTCTTAATTTAAGGGATAACTCTTGCATGACTTTAGAAAGAATTCTAACTTGAATTTCTCCAACTAATTAATTTAAAATAAATTAATTAACTATTTCCATGTAGCTATTAAGACTAAATTCGATTTTAATTCACAATTTAATTCAAGGACAAATTAAATTGGAATATTCTTGTTTCCATATTTCAACACTCCCTCTCAACAAGAAAGGGATTATTTGCCACCCTGATCCTGTCCCTATGGAACTTGAATTTACACTTTGACAATGCCTTTGTCAAAATGTCAGCATCTTGCTCCTATGTCGAAATATACTACAACAACATGATCCTCCTTGCTACACAGTCTTTGAGATGATGATACTGGATGTCGATGTGCTTGGACCTATCATGAAATACTGGATTCTCATAGATTTTGAACAAATATTATTATCACAATAGATCACAGTTGGATCCATCCTCTAATCAAACAAACCAGCTAGGATTTTCTACATCTAAATGGCCTCACATGCTGCCTGACTTGCAACCATGTATTCTGTCGCTGACCCAAGGTTGATGTGCTCTTCCGATTTGATGGACTCCCTGCCCAATATTCATCAATGAAGCCTTGTAGCTTCACTCCCTCTGTATTTCTATATCATAATCCATACTGATATGTGCCTTTGAGGTATCTTAATACATGCTTTTCTGCCTTCCAAAACATCTTGGTAGGTTGAACCATTGCTTGACTCAGCTAGTTCACCGCATAGCAAAAATTTGGTCATGTGTTCACTAAGTACATCAGTGAACCCACAAGTTGTCTGTACACAGTAGCCTCTACCACTTCTCTTAAAGCAGCAACCTCCTTCCTCCAGTTACCTACTAGAGGAGTCTGCATGGGCTTACACTTCTCCATGTGGAATCTCCTGAGTACCTTGTTGGCATACTTGCCATGAGACACAAACAACTCCCCATCCTTTTGCCACACTTCCATGCCAAGGAAGTGATGCATGAGACCCATGTATTTCATCTCGAATTCTCTTGCAAGGTCCTCCTTTCAAGACAATATCAACTAATCATCACCAGCCAATATCAAATCATCAACATAAATTACAATGAGAAACAACTTACCTTTCACCACGATGTGGTGCAGGTTCACATCTGCTTCACTCTTTGTGAAGCCCAACCTGGCGAAGTAGTTGTCTATCCTAGTGTACCAAGCATGAGGTGCTTGCTTCAACCCATACAATGCTCTCTTGAGTCGGCACATATGTGACTCATGATTGAAGGTCTCAAAACCTTCTGGCTACTCTATGTCACCTCTTCCTCAATCAGGCCATTGAGGAATGCAGTCTTCACATCCATCTGATGGATCTTCCAACCCATATGTGTTGATAGTGCCAACATAGATCTGATAGATGAGTACCTTGCGATAGGAGCAAAAATCTCATCCTAGTCAATCCCATCAACCTATGAAAAGCCATGGGCAACAAATCTTTTCTTATGCTTCTCCACACTACCATCAGTAGCTTGATTTACCTTGTAAAGCCAACGGGAACTCACAACTGACTTGTTTTCCTGGTCTCGGAACCACGTCCCAAACACTGTTATCAACTATGGAGTCATACTCCACCATAGCATCAACCCAAATCAACTGCTGCACTGCTTCCTCAAAGGAAGATGGCTCAGTCTCAACACATTCCCCAACAAGGGCCATGTATCCAGTGTACCTCTCAGGTGACATCCTCTGTCTACACTAAGAAGATGGTTCTCCCACATTCTCTATCACATCCTCCAACAATTTGTTAGCTTCTCTTGTGTGCTTCCGTCCATCTTTGGAAGACTCTTCTTGAGTGGATGTCTCCACTCCTAGAACCTCTGCATGTGGCTTCTTTGCATTAGTCTGAGGCTCCTCCTCCTTAGGAACCAACAGTTCCTCCATAGCTTGTAGTTGGAGCTCCCTCTGAAGGTAAACTCGCATGGCCTTCTACTCATCAAACTTGAGATCTTTGCGAACCACTGTCCTTCGACTAGTAGGCAAGTACACCTGATAGTCGTGAGGTGTATCAGTGTACCCCAAAAATATCCCCAACTATGATGTCTACTCAAGCTTCTTCCATGCATCCTTTGTCACATGGAAATATACCGATGAGCCAAAGATCCTAAAGTGACCCACATCTAGTCTCTTACCGGAGAAAGCTTCCGCTGGTGTCTTCATCCCAAGTATGCGATGTGGGCTTCTATTATGTAAATACACCATTGTGTTGCATGCCTCAGCCCACAAGTGAAATGGTAGGCCTTGGTCATGCAACATTGCCCGTGCTTCCCCTACAATAGTTATGTTCTTCCTCTCGGCCACCCCATTCCACTATGGGTTATGAGGTGACGTCAACCCTCATTTAATTCCTTCTGCTGCATAGAAGTCCTTAAACTCTTGAGAGACATATTCTGCGCCATTGTTGCTTCTTAAGGCATTGATCTTCTTCCCCGACTCTTTCTTGACCAAAGCTTTGAACTCACAAAACTTTGTGAAAGTTTGGTTGTTGTTCGACATGAAATAAATCCAGCATTTATGAGATTAGTCATCAATGAAAATCACATAATACCTTTGCTTCACTGTGGATTCCATCGAGAATGGTCCACACATATCAGTATGAACTTGATCCAAAAATGGATCCTGGATAAACCTCTAAGTCTAAAAGACTTCGTGCAAGAGGTGAAAGGTGCCAAATGGCACACATCGTTTGTAAATCAAAGGAAAATGAAAGTCGTAGGCTGCTCTTAGAAATAGTCTCATTGCAGGGATCCCTCCATTCTGAATTCAATGCAACTTAAATGGGTGAAAACGGAATTCAGATGGGAAAACTATCATAAATGAAGCTACCCTTTTTCAAAGGAAAAAGAGGCAAAATCCCTTGAATAATGGGTCTAAAAGCCCTCTAAGTCTTCCAACTACCCAAAAGGGCAAGACCACCAAAAAAGGAGAAGTTATGGAGAAGGAAGATAACACTATAAGAGGATAAAAACATGAAGAAAACCATGAAAACAAGGCTTGAATAGTGGTTACATAGGGGCCATCGGATCTGGCTGATCAATAGTCTAGATCCGATCGACATGTCACATCGACGGTAACAGACGGATCAGCAATCACAATCGGCGAAGGCAATCAAGGGACAGTCGGAGGCATAGCGTGATGGGCCAGGCCAATGTGATACAGCAATCACCAATATCGGCGGATCGCAATCGGTGAACATAGAGGAGTGGAGATATATGGTATATATGCAATGCGATGGCTCGACCCAATGGGGTGATAAGCCAGATTTAATACATTTTTGAAATCCATCAATGATGATTTTTCTTTTTAATTTCGTTTTTCATTGATTAAACAAAATATAAAGGAGTTAAGCCCAATGCGATATTACAGACATGAAAGGATTCCAAAATACAAATGTATATAACTTCAAGTCCAATAAGCGGGATTTTTCCATGTTTTATATGTATTTTCACATTTTTAATGTATTACGAAATACAAAGGAGCAGGCCAATTGAGATATGCAATTCCTAGGTGGACCTGATGGGATTTTAGGGCATAGTTATGAATATTTCAAGTTTGGATAGACAGTGCTTTGCAGATTTTTTCATGTCTTGCAGCGTTCTCTGTGCAAAACACATAACGACTATTTTTAAGGGATTTCAAGTGCTGATGCCCTCATTCGTTACGGAATAGGTGGCCGCCTATCCAAAGGGAATTATTCAATGATTATTGAACACTCAGAAGAGGGATTCGAGCAGACCCAAAGCCAGAAGAGAGAGATCCCGAAAGGGAATACCAACAGCTAGCGCCGATTTGGCTTAAAAGCCATGAATGTCAAAGAAAGAGAGTTGCTGAGTTGTTGAACGGTGGCCAAGTTGTTGTTGGATGCTAAATTGTTGACAGTGGCTGAGTCGAGTTGCTGTTGGGGCTTTTCTATGAAGCAAAATCCAAAGAGGCAGCATAGAAGCCGAGGAGGCAGCGCAGAAGAAAAAGCGCAGTTGAGGAAGCCTTTGGGGTCACTTGAAGTTCAAGTAAAAAGACAAAGAGCGTGAAGGTTACAGAAGGTAGAAAGAAGCTAGAGTGGAGAGCCAAAGAGCCAGGGAACCAAAGCCAAAGAGCCAAGAGCCAGAACCAGAGCCAAAGAGCCAGAGTCAAAGCCAAGAGCTAAAGAGCTAGAGCCAAGATCTAGATCCAGGAGCAAGAGCTTCAAGAGCCATAGGGGATTAAATGGCGTTTTAACCCACTGTGTTTTTGTAGAACATTAAGAGTTGGGTCAAACACTTGTAAAAGACTTACACCATAATCCCAGAGAGCCTAGTTGAGTTGACTAGAGCTCATAGAGATGTAGCCCAAAAGTTGTGGGTGAACTCATAATTAAACTGCTATCTCATGTGTTTGTTTACTGTTGCATTATTTGTTGTCATATGCATTTATATATGTTCAAGCACATTTAAATATCAGCATACATAACAGATTTTAAAGCACTTAACAATTTAAAACAAATACAAGCATACACCCATATTTTCAAGCATTTCTTAATTTCCGCATTGGTTAATCATTAAAGACTTGGGAATATTCAAGCTTTGGAAGTGGGAGAGGTTCTTTTAAGTTAGACAAGAAGCCTAAGAGCCCCATTTTCAGATCAAAACTCGCTTTAAGATAGCCTCTGCTCGACTGTCTCGTTCATGAAAGGAAGACTTGGTGTACTTTACCAAGGTACAACCTTTGCATTTGTCAACTTGCTCAAGTTTACATTTGGGAAGTCCAGTAGATATCTACTGCATTATATTCAAAGCCCCATGATGCAAATGGCCCAACCGCCTATGCCACAACTCGCCAATGTCTTGGCTTTGCACCAATTATGCTTTTGTACTCAATGTTGCATAATCATCTACCTCTAGTTTATAGAGATTCTTCACCCGAATCCATATCCTCTTGGTCTGACCCATGGCTATGTGTCTTAGGAATGCCTTTCCGTTACTAAAGACAACATCATAGCCTTTTTCCTCCAACATTGCAACCGATACCAAGTTCTTCTTTAGTATAGGCACATACTTCACATTTGTCAAGGTGAGAGGAGCTCCATGCTCCCTCTAAAAAGCAACCGTGCCCACTCTTGAACACTATACCTTCTGTCATCACCCATATCTATGCGCATCTTGAGGCCTTTCTCCTCCAAGGCACTGAATAAATTTTTATCACCGGTAATGTGGAATGAGGCTTCACTGTCAAGATACCAGAAACAACCCATCATCGATGACACCATGCATGCGATGAGGGTAAATTCCATTTCGAAATGAGAGGTTAATGCCTCACCTTTCGATCCTTTCGAGGAGCCCTTCTTGGACTTCTTCGATGGGTAATTAGTTGCATAATGTCCCATCTTGTGACAATTAAAGTATCTTACTTTAGACATATCACCCTTCATCCCTCCATGAGAAGAATTCAATTTGGAATGGGAAGCCTTCCCCTTCCCTTTCCTTGCCTTGCATGCTAAGGCAAGATTTTCTTCATCATCATTCTTGGAGGAATAACCATCTCGTGTGCTCCTCCTAATCTCCTCCTGCATAAGATCTGGCCATAGTCATTCCCAATCTGACAGTTTCTCCCTTCCATTCACAAAGTCTTGGTAGCTATTCCAACTCTTTGGAAGGCTAAGGAGAGTGAGGCTCACCATATCATCGGCAGTAGTTATTCCCACACTACCAAGCTCATATTTATAGGTGGTGAGATTGTTTAGATATGTGGAAATAGTATTGCCCTTCTCCATCTTGATTCTTCGAAGCTTATCCTTGAGCGCCAATTTCCTCTGGTCACGACTGTTCTAGTAGAGGTCCTTCAATGTCTTCCACATTGAAAATGGAGTATCCTTCCCATGGAGACTCGAGATAATATGGTCTCAAACTCCCTCAAGGATGATTCGTCTTGCCTTCGGCACATATTTCTTCCACTCAGCCAACTCTTGTGCATTAGTTGAAGGTGACTTTGGGATTTCTTGATCAATGAATTCCTTCAAGCCATTGTCTTCTAATACAGGCTCCATTCTATATTTCCATGCTATGTAATTCGAGCTACCTTCCAATGCATACTCGAGTCTCAAGCAATAGAACACCATTGGCCAACCTTGAAGTATGATAAGAATTTGATTTGCACCTGCAACCTCGAATTTCAAACTTCGAATTCTCTTCTTTGTATATTGTTCACAGCTCCGATACCATGTAGAAAATCTGATGGTAGGTTAACCTGATAATGCAATATAAATCAAAGTAGAATACTATAACCTACTTCTACTATCAATTTGCGGAAGCTTAAAGATCGAGCCGAACAATATAACCAGAAGAAGAAGAATTAATGGCACAATACACATGAAATTCTTTGGGGAAAGCCTCAGCTAAAAACCCCACACTATTGTATTATCATACATGGTGGAAATACATAGGAATTATACAAATCCTTAGCTCTCACAGCTAGCCAACTCTCAGTACAATCCTCACAAATGCTCACAGACAATCTTGGCTTCTCTCCAGCCTTCCTCTCTGCCCTCCAAGCTCCTATTTCCTTGCATTATTCCTCTGGGATGATTCTCCTGTTACTAAGTGGATGAAGTCCTTCCAAACCTGCGCAATCCTCAAGGATTAAATCCTTGACTACATGGATGAGTTTTCTCCATGAGAAAACATATGCAACTGATAGTACACTGTCCTTGTCATTAATATCAACTGGGTCTTTCTCATAATAGATATGCATGAGTTTCTGATGAGGGAATCTTCAGTTAACTAGAGTAGCACTAGTTGAGTGCATGCATGCATCAACTGACTGTTAAATCACTATTAGTTCCTCAAACAGTTTGGAACTAATTTAACTGGACTTAACTCAATAAATTGAGTTAACTAATTACAACTCAAATATAACTCAATCTTATCTCCTTAATTTAAGGGATAACTCTTGCATGACTTCAAAAAGATTTATAACTTGAATTTCTCCAACTAATTAATTTAAAATAAATTAATTAATTATTTCCAAGTAGCTGTTAAGACGAAATTCGATTTTAATTCACAATTTAATTCAAGGACAAATTAAATTGGAATATTCTTTTTTCCATATTTCAGCAATGAATTCCATTTTCAAACCCTAACTTAGAAAAATTGTGTTAGTATTCTTTGATGATATACTAATCTATAAGAAGTCTTGGAAGGATCATGTTCAACATGTTGACAGGGTGCTAAAACTATTGGAGGAGAAACAATTATATGCAAAAATCTCCAAATGTTTCTTTGGAGTACAAGAGGTGGAGTATAGGTCATAATGTATCTCATGAAGGTTGTTTGGTCAATTTAGTATGTCCTAAATTGCTATTTAAAATGTCAATCCGGGAGTCGTAAACTAATGAAGTGAAGTGCATTGTATGTGCAAGATAACCTTTTCCTTAGTCTTTTGTCGTTTTTGAGTTTTTAGTTTGCTTTGGGTTTATCTTCTGTGGATTCCCTAGTGTGAGATGGCGAAATTGAAAATGAAGTGTGAATGGTAATGGTGATTTCTACAATGATTTAACAAAAAGTTCTCAAAAAAAAAGTTTCCAAACTGACTGTAATGAAATCAATTATCAAAAAGAAGTAAATGCACCAAAACAATGAACTAGTGACAATGGCCCAGTGTCCTTTTGGCTGTATGAAAAAGAAAATAAAATCTGAACTTAAAGCAACTCAAAGACTGAAAGCAAAGCAAACTAAATTACACTACTTCAACCCATACTCTGACCCTTCACCTTTCGACTCAGTCCGGCTATAGGAAGTAATCATAAACAAGCTGAGTATTATGATATCTAAATTGCAGGAAATTAAATTGCATAAAAGGAAACTAAGAATTAACTACTCATTCATATTTCAACTCTTGAAAATGACATAAGTAATTCAATCTCTAACTTGTAGGAAAGCAAACTAGATCACACTACTTCAAGTAATATTCTGATTCCTTACTAATTGAGTCGCTTGGCTATAGAAAGGAAATCATAAACAAGTAAGTAATATGACGTCTAAATGACAGAAAAGTAATCAAGCAAAACAAAACTTGAAAGAAATGACAATGCTGGAATTAAACTTAGTAAATGAAAATCAACAGAAAGGACAAGATGATCTCATGTCAGTAGCTATCAAAAATATGTAAATTTTCCCGGGCTGCCTACAACAACATGTAAAAGAAACACTGATCAGCTTAAAAGTTATGAAGAAAACATGAAATATGGACAGTGATGAACATCATAATGGCATAAAATATATACAAGTAATGACTACAAAAACAGTAAACAAAAGCAATTAAGAAACTATACAAAGCTTTGGTGTACAGGGGCCCTCTGTCACCTCAGATAGCCAACTACTTAATCACAAATTGGATTCAGGAACGATGTCTTCTCATATATTGAATTGCAGAAATAAAGCAAAGGAAAGTACAGTACAGTTGGCTGAAACAACAGTCAAATTTACATCTTAAAGACTAACTATCCAGTGTATATCAACGCGTTATTTATAAGTGAAAATGCTAGTAACTAATTCCTAGATTTGGTGCTGCCAAGAGACACGTAAATCTCCACGGCCTGAGATTTAGTGTGATGGTCATTACGGCAGTTGAATCCATGGAGTGGTGGCCGCTTGATTCGGTTCATAGGCTGGTCAACAGTTGTGCCAGTACCTCCAGAAATGAAGGATCGTGCCACGCAATCCTTCACGTGTGCCAAAACAGTGTCGTGCCACCACAAAATTCCTCATTTGGCCCTTCCTTTGACTGTCGTTGACCATGACCGTTTATGAGTGATTTGGTTGATCTGAGAGGACACACTCCATGTACATGTCACCTGCATCCTTCCCATGCGGCCGGTTTCTCCATTGGACACCTGTAGCATAGCTTTTGACAAAATGGCTGCGGAAACTCGGGCTGGCTACGGAAAGTGACAAGTTTCCGTAGCTGTTTGAACAAAAAAATATAAACCAAACAACAGTAAAAAACATAGTTAGGAAACCATTTCATAAGCTCTTTTTAGCCTAATATGCAATGATTTGATAGCTGGGTGGATGAAGTAAATGGAAAAAGAAGGTTGAAAGGGTATATAGGGAAGTGCAGGTTTGGGACTCAACATACCCCCACTGTGAAGGTGTTGCATGTCCTCATGCAACCAAAATTTAGACATTCCCCTCTAGTCCATGTGTTCTGATGCTTCTGCTAGGACATCTAGCCCTCTTTTCTTCTTCTTTGGTGCTACCACAATCCTTGGTTTCCTTATTAGACATCTAAATTTGAGATTGATCAATGATCTGCTCAACTTTTTGCACGTTTTCTTCAGTTTCTTGTTTTTATTTTTCCATAGTCCCAAATGAAGCATGGTGTTATCATGAATAATTTTATCTACTTTGCTTTGTTCCTTGAGTGTTTCATTTTCCTGTTTGATATGCCTATTTAGGACCTCTAATTCAAATACCTCCTGTTTTAAGGACTGAACTTGTGCATCTAGTGGCAGAGCGGTACTCGGACCTGCAACTGATTTTTCCAATGATTCCAAGTAGTCATATACCTTCTGTTGATTGGGATCTATTTCAGGTGTCTTTCTTGGATTGAGCTCAAAATCTGGTGGAGGAGGAGGACTGCTCTCTAGCGCTGTCCGAGAAGGGCTTTCATCATGTGGAGGAGTAGTTTCAATACTTGGTTGAGGACTAGGTGAACTACGGCCAACTGGAGTTTTCTCAGGTGTCTCTCCACCCAAGTCGATGAAGTGAGGCCATTTTATTTGTGTTTTATTCCACTTTCCTCTTAACCTGTGGCTTCTCCTTAAGAATGGTGGACTAGTACTTTTTTCTTGTATACTTTGTTTCCCTTTTTCCTTTTTCTTTGCTATAGCAGCCTGAAGGTGTACTAATCTTTCTGACAGTGGTTGATAATCCTCCTCTATGGATGGCTCAAGTGATTGGTATATTTCTTGGATGGTCCTCTTACCTTTATCTTTCCTTTGTTTCTTGTCTTTAGTTCTGTTTTCCTCTTCTTGTTGACCAACTTCTTGAGTTTCTGTAGTAGGGGAGTCTTGGACTAGAGTGATATTTTCTCTCCTCCTACTTTTTCTTGGTGTCTTTGGTGTACTACTTTCAGAGGCCTCAAATGGCTCTTGGAAGTAGTTTCTTATCAAGAATTTTTCCTAGGTATCTTTGTTTTTCTTTAGTTGGTCTTCAATGAGAATTTTTATAAGTCCATGATGATATAGATGAGGTTCTATATTGCCTATGTGTTTTTGGATTGTAATACTCATTTTTTTCAAACTCAATAGCAAGAAATAAGGCAAATTAAGAGTCTGATTTTCTAAGAAATTCATCAGCAGTCTAGCATGGTACATGTACATCGAACCAAAGCGGCCTTCACAAGTGACAAATTTTTGGATAACTAATAGAAAATTGGCCCATTCTTCCTTCAATGCATGAACAAGTATTCCTTTAGTAAACACGGTGGTATCCAAACCTGGGTTTCTTAGCATAATTCTCCATGCCTGTTCATCCACGCTTTTGTTTTTGAACCATCGCTCACCTTCTTGCGGTAAGCATGTGGCAGTTGCTACTGTTGTTTCGGTCACCGTGAGCTTCAAATCTCCAATCTCCACCATTTGACCATCGAAAAACCGTGCAAAATCCTTGGTTACCTCTTTGTTATAGCCTTTGAACTTCTGGATGAAGCGTAACCATTTGGCTTCCCTCAACAAATCTTTTGCTTGAGGGTAACCTTCTAGATATTTCGGTCCTTCTGGCTCTGCCGTTAGTAATTTTCCCATTCCTTTCTCTGTTTTGAATTTCAACTGAGGATGCAATTGCTTATAAGGATTTAGCAGAGGGAAGGTAGCTCGGTTGCAAGGTTTATGGTAAAATGCAGTGGCTGCAATTGGTAGCATGTAATGGGAATGCCTCAAATGACAGGCGGAACAGAGGGTAAGCAGTCACAAATAAGTTCACCATTTGAAATGCGTGTATATGAAAGGAAGACCTTTAATGAAATGGTAAGTGAACGGAGTGGAGGCGAGATTTGAATTAACGGCTGTATACGGGAGATTACACGTTTTGATAGATGGCTGCGGAAAATGCAGTGGAGAGGAGCCGTAGAGGGATTGGTCACATCTCATGAGCGCATGTGGCAAATGAAAGTGCAGTCAACTTGAGTTTAAACCTGAAAAATCCATCATGAGACAGTTAAGAAATAAATGCATGGTGTGCGGAGTAATATCGTGGAATAGGAGTGGACAATGGAGCTATCATATTGAATCATTGCACATAGTAGAACTTTTTATGGTTTGATAACTATGCATAATCATGACTTTATTGTTACTGGATAAAAAAATTTGCTCATACCTTTGGAAACTTTGTCATTTCTTGCTCATAGCTTTTAACCAACTGTTCTTTCTTGATGTCTTGGAGATGCTCCATGTCTTCATGGAAATTGCTCAATTACACCTGCATTTTCATGATTTTTGCACTAACATTTTGACTATGAATTTTGCAAAACGGAGTGGTGGTAGTTGTGGAAATCGTTTCTGGCTGCGGAAACTGTTTCTAGCTGCGGAAACTAGGACAGCACCCACTTAGCTGAACAAAGATAGTTAGAAAAGAACTAACTAAGTGAAAATAGTCCTGAAAGGAACTTTTATTGATGAAATGAAAATGAAATGAGTGGAATGGAGTGAAAGTGAAGCGGAGTGAAGTGAATGAGATGGAGATGGAGTGAAATGGAAAATGAGATGGAGTGAAGTGAATGAGATGGAGATGAGAGATATTTTTTTTTGGGAAAATATAGAGTGTCAGGTGTCCCTGATTTTCACTCTATATTTTCTGTATAAGACTGCCAATCTATGATTGGTTTTCAGGCTTATACAATTTTTTTTTCTTTTTTTCTTTTTTAACTGAAAGAAACAAAGGCTAGGCTGGTGGGGAAGAAGGATTCTTCTCCACCAGCCTTATTGTAGAATTCTCTTGGAACATCTTAACAAATTCCTCTTTTGAGAGTGGCTTATGATAAATTTTCAATCAGTGGCCATTCACAATAAGAGGAATCTGAAATTCATCAATGGTATTGATTCTTACCGCTCCATTGTTAAAGACTTTGCCAATTTCATATGGCCCAAGCCAATGGGTCTGAAATTTACCTTTGAAGTCTTTGAACTTGGAATCAAACAGTAGCGCCCAATCTCCCTCTTGAAACTTTTTCTCTTTGATGTATCTTTCATGCCACTTAGCTCTTTGATGTTGAACTAGATCAGTCCTTAAAATTGCTTATTGTTTGATCTCATCTAGCTCATTCAGCTGCTCCATTCTGTGATTTTGGGCTTTTGATAGATTCATCCCCAACTGGACTGCCATCTTGAAAATCTTGACTTGAAACTCAATGGGGAGCAGGACTTCTTTCCCATAAACAAGTTCATAGGGAGAATGTCCTGTTGTATTCCTCCATGTAGTTCTGTAGGCCCATAAAGCTTCAGGAAGCCTTTTTGCCCAATCTCTTCTATGTAGATGAACAGTTTTGGTGTTGATGCTCTCAAGCACTTTGTTTGTAGACTCCACTTGGCCATTTTCTTGTGGATGGTAAGGAGTAGATTTTCTGTGCTTGATTTTGTATTCTTCCATCAATTTAGATGTAAATTGACTTCCCTGATCTGTCACAATTTCTCTTGGAACACCAAAGCGAGTAAAAATATCCTCATAAAGAAAGCTAACAACTGAATTTTCAGTAGCAACAAATAATGCTTTAGCTTCTACCCATTTAGTGACATAATCAGTGCATACCAATATATACTTATTTTGCTTAGATGGTGGATTAATAGGTCCAATGAAATCTAAAGCCCATTTTTCAAAGGGTTCGATGAGTACCTGTGGTTTTAATGGCATTTCATTTGAAAGAGTTGGTCTCCCAACTCTTTGGCAGCTGTCACACCTTCTGACATATTGTTTTGCATCTTTGAAAAGGGAAGGTCAATAATACCCTAAAGAAAGGATTTTATAGGCCATCCTTTTGTCAGAAAAGTGTCCACCGCATGGTTCATCATGACATGCCTTGAGGATATCAGGCATTTCATCTTCCCGAACCCATCTTTTGATCACACAATCTATCCCTGTTTTAAACAATTCATTAGAAATCCATGAATAATTCAAACTCTCCTGAATAATTCTTCTTTTTTCACTAGGAAATAAATGTGGAGGTAGCTTTCCTGTAACCAAATAGTTAGCAATATCTGCATACCAAGTAGTCTTAGTAGTTACTGCAAATAAATACTCATCTGGAAACTTATCCTCTACAGGAAAATCTTCATTAGTATTTTGGATTCTAGACAAGAAATCAGCTACTGTATTTTGTTTCCCTGGTCTATCCAACACAGTAATATTGAATTCTTGTAGAAGTAAAAGCCATCTTGTAACTCTGCCATTAGTAACAGGTTTGTTCATTAGATATCTAATTGCAGAATGATCAGTATGGACAAAAGTTTCATAGCCTGTTATATAATATCTAAACTTATTGATTGCATGAACAACAGCTAAGAACTCTTTTTCAGTCACAATATAGTTTAACTCGGTGGGAGTCAAATTTTTACTGGTATAGTAAATGGCATAAGGAATTAAATCCTTTTGACCCAACATAGCTCCTAGAGTTGTATCTGAAGCATCTTTGGAAATATGGAAAGGAAGTTTCCAATTTGGCCCTCTCAAAATGGGTGCTTCAGATATTCTTGTTTTCAAAGTTTTAAATGCAGATTAACAATCAGGATTCCATTTGAATTCACAGTCTTTTGTAAGTAATTTGAAGAGTGGAGATGTTATTTTGGTGAAGTTTTCAATAAATATTCTATAGTATCCAGTAAATCCAAGAAAACTTCTAACATCTTTTTGACAATTTGCAATAGGCAACTTGGAGATGACTTCAACTTTAATTCCATCTCCCGAAATATGATGTCCTAAAATAATTCCCTCAGTAAACATCATAAAGCATTTTTCATGACTTAAGGAAAGATTTGTTTCTTTACATCTAATAAGGCCTTTTCCAAATTTTCTAATGCCTCTTCAAATGAATCACCATAAACTGTAAAATCATCCATGTAGACCTCTACACAATCATGGATTAGATCAGAAAAGATACCTAGTAACGCCCTTTGAAATGTTGCGGGTGCATTACATAATCCAAAAGGAAGCACTCGGTAAGCAAAAGTTCCCCATGGACAGGTGAATGTGGTCTTATCTTGATCTTCAGGTGCTACGTGAATTTGATTATAGCCACTAAAACCATCCAAAAATGAAAAGTACTTTTTGCCTGCTAAAGTATCTAATACCTGATCGATAAAGGGTAAAGGGAAGTGATCCTTCAAAGTTGCTTTGTTCAATTCCATGTAATCAATGCATACCCTCCATTTACCATTATTTTTAGGTACTATAACCAAAGGAGAAACCCATCGGCTATCTGAAATTGGATAAATGAAGTTCACATTAAGTAACTTTTGGAGCTCTTCTTTCACTATCTCCCTAAGGTTTGGATTCATTCTTCTTTGAGGTTGTCTGATTGGTCTACTGTTTTCCTCAATGTAGATGTGATGAATGCAAGTCTTAGGATCAATACCTTTCATATCGGTATACTCCCATGCAAATGCAGTAGAATGCTTTTGCAAGATTTTGGTCAGCTCTTCCTGTTGTGAGTTTTCCAAATTTTTATTGATATTCAGTGTTTTTCCTGGATTTTGATTTATGTGAAAATTGTGTATATGGGAAGCAGAATCAGGTGAGTTTCCCCTCTGGTGGTAGGAGGGCGAAACAGATGTTAGAGCTTGTATGTAGTGATGTGTTTGGACCTGTGAAGGTTCCATCACTAGGTAAGTTTGTGTACTATGTATCATTTATAGATGACTTATCAAGGAATACATGGATCTATTTCCTTAAGAAGAAATCTGAAGTCTTTGATAGGTTTAAAGAATTTAAGGCTCTGGTGGAAAACCAGATAGAGAAGAAGATAAAGGTGCTAAGGACAGATAATGGTGGAGATTTTTGCAGTAAGGAATTTGAAGAATTCTGTAAGAAGTGTGGTATAGCACGGTAGAAGACTACTCCATATACACCTCAAAAAAATGGAGTTGTAAAAAGAATGAACAAGACGTTGATGGAAACGAAAAGAAGAATGCTCAGTGTGCCGATTAGGACAAGAATTTTGGGCAGAGTCGGTGGAGACAACATGTTACCTGGTCAATAGATCACCTTCATCAGCGTTGGAGGATAAGACTCCACAAGAGGTATGGACTGGTAAGAAACCCTCTCTTTCACATCTGAGGGTATTTTGATGTGATGCATATGTACATGTTCCAAAGGAGAAATAAACTAAGTTGGATAGTAAATATGAAAAGTGCATCTTTATTGGGTATAAGGATGGTTTAAAGGGTTACAAGCTTTGGAACCCAGTAACAAGGAAGGTTGTGTATAGCCGAGATGTGGTGTTCAGAAACGTGAAAGATGTTATTAAACATGAAATACAACCAAAGGAACCTGAGAAGATAGAGTTTGAGCTAAAGGAGGAAGAATCGGACTCTACAGTAGAGGAGGAATTAGAAGATGAAGAGCCACAAACTCTGGGTGTGAGAAGATTAGTTCGAGAAAGAAGGCTTCCATAAAGGTATAGTCCATCTACTTTCTATTCAAATTTTTCTTTATCTATTAGTGATGATGATCCCAGAACTGTGAAGGAAGCAGTAGATATAGAGGATGGAAAACTCTGGAAAGAGGCCATGGTTGATGAAATGGAATCTTTGCACAAAAATGAGGTTGGGATCTGGAAGGAAACCCATTGGAAACAAATGGGTGTTCAAGAAGAAGAAAAATTCAGAAGGAAAGGTGGAGAAATACAAAGCTCGGTTGGTAGCAAAATGTTATTCCCAGGTGCTGGAAATTGATTTTGGTGACATTTTTTCTCCTGTTTCCAAGTTAGCTTCTATTAGATTACTTTTATTTGTTGTTGCTGCTTTTGATTTTGAGGTAGAACAAATGGATGTGAAGAAAACATTTCTTCACGGGCATCTGGAAGAGGAGATCTACATGAAGCAACCTAAAGGCTTTTTAGTGAAGGGTAAGCAAGAACTAGTATGCAAGTTAAAAAAGTCTCTGTATGGGTTAAAACAGTCACCAACGATGTGGTATCAGAAATTTGATACATTTATACGGGGACTTGGCTTCACCAGAAGCAAAGAATATCATTGTGTGTATTTTAAATTAATTGGTGACCGTGTTATTTATCTGGTCTTGTATGTGGATGATATGTTGCTGGTTGGAAATGACAAAGAAATTATCTAGGATTTGAATACCCAATTGTCCTCAAAATTCGACATGAAAGATCTTGGTGCTGCAAACTATATTTTGGGCATGGAAATTAAAAGAGATTGGGAAAAGAGGAAGCTTTGGTTAAACCAGAGGAAGTATGTCGAGACAATACTGTAGAGGTTTAATATGTAGGATAGTAAACCGGTGAAGGTTCCTATTCTTGTAGGTGTGAGGTTATCTGCTGAACAGTGTCCCAAGACATAAGAAGAGGAAGAGGACATGTCTAGTGTTCCATATGGAAGTGCAGTCGGTAGCTTGATGTATGCAATGGTTTGTACTAGACCAGACATTGCACATGCAGTGGGAGTACTGAGCAGGTTTATGTCAAAACCAAGGAAGGAGCACTGGACAACAACGAAGCAAGTTTTCAGGTATTTGTGTGGCACTAGTGATTATGGTTTGTGCTATGAAGGAAGACCAGGATTGCACAGAGTGTTGGATATTCGTGGCTTTGTTGATGCAGACTGGGCTAGAGATCTGGACCAGAGAAGATCTACAAGTGGGTATATGTTTAACCTATTTGGAGGTGCAGTCAGTTGGATGAGTAAGAAACAATCTGTAGTGGCACTATCAACTACAGAGGCAAAATACATGGAAACCACTCATGTAAGCAAGGAGGTAGTTTGGTTGCAGAGATTGTGTTCAAGTATGGGGTTAATACAGGGAGCTATAATGATAGATTGTGACAACCAAAGTGCAATTTGCTTGGCAAAGAACCCTGCATACCATTCAAAGACAAAGGACATTGATTTTCAATATCACTTTGTGAGGGATATGATAGAAGATAAAAAGGCGTTGCTGGTAAAGGTGGATACTTTGAAGAATACTGCAGATGCATTGACAAAATTTGTGAGCTCTGAGAATTTCTCTTGGTGTAGAGAAACAATAGGCATTGCAGGGCTGGATAAATGACTAAGCTCTCTTGTGGCCCCGTATGGAAAGAAAACAACAAGTGGGAGAATGTTGGGTTGTGTTATATTCTTTCCACGACTAGCCCATGTAGTTGACTGGGGGGTTAATGGGGGGCAGCGCCCCCCTCGCCTTCGTTGTGCCGATTATGTAGCGGGGGGGTCACAAGGGGGTTTGAGGGGTGCAGGTAACCCCACTTTATGGGGTCTGGGGAAGCGCCACGAAATTTTTTGGTTTTGGACCCTATGTTAGGTTGGGCCGGCCCACCCATGGTTTTGTGCATGTTTTTCGGTCCATGGTTTTGGATGCAGTGGTTTTCGGTCCATGGTATTGGATGCTTTGGCATGTATAAATATGCATTGTAACATTGAAAGGAATATAATGAAAAATCAAGCTGGTAGTCCTGGTTTTGGGATCTAGGGGAAAATCTATGTGTATATGTGTTTTATGTGTTATTGTCTTGCATTGTTTATTTATTTTGTTTTAGAATTCGTATGCAAGTAATTTCTGTACGAGGTTAAAACCTATAGAAAAAATATCAAATCCAACATAATACCTTTGCTTTGTCTCTAGAATACCTTGGCAGGGGCAACAAAACCAGGGTTTTAACAACCAAATGTATATGCAACCCCCACCAAATTGGAATTCTTGGTAGCAACCTTGGCCTCAATCTCAATCTCAATCTCAACCCCAGTCTCAACCTTGGGCTCAAGGAATGCAAAATCCCTATGGAAGATTCTCTCCATACTATCAATATCCTCCATCATATCCAAAGTATCCTATCCAACAAATTCCTCAACAAAATCAACAACCCTAACTTCAAAACCAAAACCCTCAACTTTCACTACCATTTCCATAGAGACCAAATCAGCTACTTGCCCAACCATTACCAAACCCCGACAATAAAAATCCTCAAAATACATATATGGTGGAAGGAGAACAATTCCAACTTATATGATCATTCCTTTAGATATCAATGATGTCCAACTGAGATTTGGTAGGATATTATAAAAGAAAAAGCCTTATGTAGTTATTCAAGAACAAGACAATTATGAGGAAGATTCTCTACAACAAAATAAAAGTTTTGAAGGAACATCTCCTCAAAACCAGAATACTGAAAATGAAAAACAAAAAGAAGCAATAAACTCAACTCCTATCATAGAGCAACCACCAGTATCCACTTCTACACCTCATTTTACTGAAAGATTACAAGTTGATAAAGGGGTAGAAAAGCATATTATGTTGCCTAATTATGATTTTCTAGATGAATTAAAAAATGTCTATATCAAAATCCCTTTGGTACAAGACATTAAGGAGATTCCAATTCTAGCTAAAACAATAAAGGAATTGAGCATGGAGAAACCATGAAGAAAAAAAAAGAAGTAAAAATAATTCAGCTGGCAGGAAAAGTAGCAGACATAATGATGGGAAAAATTGCCATACAAAGATATGTAGACCTAGGAAGTCCAATTGTAAACACACATATCAATGGAGTTGAAAGTCTGAATACATTAATTGATTTAGGAGCAACACTAAACATCATGAGCAAACAAACCATGGAACATGTCAAACTTCCTAATATTCTTTATACACCTACATTACTGCAATTGACAAATAGATCTGTAATCAAACTAGATGGTGTGTTAGAAGATATTTTAGTGTCCTTATACTCTTGCGAGTACCCTCTTGATTTTATGATCCTAACTCCAAAGAACAATCTAGGAGGACATCCAATTATATTAGGAAGACCTTGGCTGGATACAACTGATGCCTTCATTAGCTGTAGATCTGGTGATATGTATATCTTTGATGGTAATTCAACTAAGAAATTCACTCTATATCCTCCAACAAGAAGAATCACATAGATAGATGACAAAGAATGGATTGATGATGAAAATGATATTCAACCTCTCTTTACTATTTCAACCATTAGTGAAGATAGTCAAATCTTAAATACAATAGAAAGTTTTGAATCATCTCCAGAATATGAACATGATCAATTTCAAGAAAAATCCAATATTGTATATTTTTCATCTAGGTAGATGTCTCTTTATTCTATGGAAAAAATTTGGTAGCTCTACAGTTGAAATCTTTCCAGGTAAAACATTGAACATAAACAAAAACTTGGAAAAATTACAATAGGAAAGCTAATAAAAAATTTACAACAACATTCTTCTGCATATGCATGGGAATACACTGACATGAAAAGAATTAGTCCTAAGACTTGTATACATCACATATACATTGAGGAAAATTGTAAACCTATCAGACAACCTCAAAGAAGGATGAATCCAAATCTTAGGGAAATTGTGAAAGAGGAGTTGCAAAAATTACTGAATGTAAACTTCATTTACCCAATTTTAGACAACCAGTGGGTTTCTCCTCTAGTGATTGTGCCTAAAAAGAATGGTAAATGGAGGGTATGTATTGATTATCGAGAATTGAATGAAGCTATCCTGAAAGATCATTTTCCTTTACCCTTTATAGATCAAGTGTTAGATACATTAGCAGATAAGAAATATTTCTCATTTTTGGATGGTTTTAGTGGTTACAATCAGATTCAGGTAGTACCTGAAGATCAAGATAAAACCACATTCACCTGTCCATGGGGAACTTATGCCTACCAAGTACTCCCTTTTGGATTGTGCAATGCACCTGCAACATTCCAAAGAGCAGTACTAGGAATTTTTTCTGATCTAAGACATGATTGTGTAGAGGTGTATATGGATGACTTTACAGTTTATGGGAATACATTTGAAGAAGCTTTTGAAAATTTGGAAAAAGTTCTTAAAAGATGTAAGGAAGCAAACCTTTCACTAGGCCATGAAAAATGTTTTATGATGTTTACAAAAGGGATTGTTTTAGGACATCACATTTCATGAGATGGAATTAAGGTTGATAAATCTAAAGTTGAAGACATCTCTAAGTTATCAATTCCAAGTTGTCAAAAAGATGTTAGAAGTTTTCTAGGATTCAAAGGATACTATAGAAGGTTTATATAGAATTTCACTAAACTAGCATCCCCACTCTTCAAATTACTCACCAAAGATTGTGAATTCAATTGGAATCTTGATTGTCAGTTGGAATTTGAGACTTTAAAAGCAAATTTTTTTGAGGTACCCATCTTAAGAGGTCCAAATTGAAAACTGTCTTTTCAAATTTCAATAGATGTTTCAAATACAACTCTGGGAGATGTATTAGGAAAAAATTATTTGATTCCCTATGCCATCTATTACACAAGCAAGAATTTGACTCCCACTGAGTTAAATTACACTGTAACTGAAAATGAATTCTTAGTTGTTGTTCATGCTATCAAGAAGTTCAGACATTACATAACAGGCTATGAAACTTTTGTTCATACAGATCGCTCTGTAATTAGGCACTTAATGAATAAACCTATTACTAATGGCAAAGTTACAAGATGGTTGTTACTCCTGCAAGAATTCAACATCACTGTTTTAGACAGACCTGGAAAACAGAACACAGTTGCTGATTTCTTGTCTAGAATTCAAAATATCAAAGATGACACTCCAGTTGAAGATAAATTTCTTGATGAATATATTTTTGCAATAACTACTCAGACCCCTTGGTTTGCAGATATTGTCAATTACTTAGTCACAGGAAAATTACCTTCACATTTGTTTCCTAAGGAGAAAATAAAAATCATTCAATCAAGTGCAAGTTACTCGTGGATAACTAATGAATTGTATAAAACAGGTCCAGATCTCATGATCGGAAGATGTGTTCGAGAAGATGAAATGCCTGAAATTCTTAAGGCATGTCATGATGAACCTTGTGGTGGACACTTTGCTGACAAGAGGACAGCCTATAAAATCCTTCATTTAGAATATTATTGGCCCTCCATCTTCATAGATGCCAAAGGATATGTCAAAAGGTATGATAGCTGCCAAAGGGTAGGGAAACCTGCTCCTTCAAATGAAATGCCACTACAAACTCAGGTACTCATTGAACCTTTTGAAAAATGGGCCTTGGATTTTGTTGGACCAATTAATCCTCCATCTAAACAAAAGAAGTATATTTTGGTATCATTGATTATGTCACCAAATGGGTAGAGGCTAAAGCATTACCATTTGCTAATGAAAAATCTGTAGTTAATTTTCTTTTTGAGGACATCTTCACTCGTTTTGGTGTTCCAAGAGAAATTGTGACATATCAAGGATCTCAATTTACATATAAAATGGTGGAAAGACTTGTGGAAGAATACGAGATAAAACATAGAAAGTCTACTCTTTACCTTCCACAAGCAAACAGTCAAGTTGAATCTACCAATGAGGTGATTGAAGGAATTCTCACTAAAACTGCACATCTACATAGAAGAGATTAGGCAGAAAGACTTCCTGAAGCTTTATGGGCCTATAGAACTACATGGGGGAACACAACAGGACATACTCCCTATGAACTTGTTTATGGGAAGCAAGTCTTGTTCCTATAGAGTTTCAAATCAGAACCTTCAAGAGTGCAATTGGGACTGTGTTTATCAGAAGCACATAAACATAGATTGGAGCAATTCAATGAGCTTGATAAAATTAGGCAAGATGCAGTTCAAAGAACCAGTTTAGTCCAGCAGCAAAAGGTTAAATGTCATAATAAGTATATCAAGGAGAAGAAGTTCCAAGCATGGGATTGGGCACTTTTGTTCGATTCAAAATTCAAAGATTTTCAAGGAAAGTTTTAGACTCATTGGCTTGGGCCATATGAGATTAAAGAAGTATTTAATAATGGAGCAATGAGAATAAGGAAAATAGATGAAAGGAAAGTATCTCTTCTTGTGAACGGTCATTGGTTGAAGATATATCATAAGCCAATTTCAAGACAGGATTTTGTCCTTTCCAAGATAACACTGAAATGAAGTTGGTGAAGAAGAATTCTTCTTCTCCACCAACTTAGCTTTTCCTGTATATATATGTAGAAAATATAAAATGATATAAAATAATAATAATAATAAAATGTATAAGTATGAAAACCAATTGTCCATTGGAATACTTATACAGGAAATACAGGGTGAAAATAAGAGATTTCTGACATCCTATATTTCCCATTTTATTTCTGTAATAAGTAGTGACATAAGGTTACATTCATTTTCAATTCCTAATTTGCAAATTCATTTCATTGCATCTCACTTCACTTTCATTCCCTTTCACTGTTACATACCTTTTCCATTTCATTTCACATTCATATTCCATAGCCATACTTCATTTTTATCATGTTCTGCAGCTAATTCCATTTCGCAGCTAATCTCATTATGCAACCATATCTCATTCCACAACTCTGTTTCAAACAAATGATGATTGTAGGGAATTGAAGAAACTTGTTTTTGAAGACCGATATGCTAAAAAGGGTATCTGCGGATCAACATCAAAGCAAACAACAAATGAAAAATTTAAGCTCTAATAGGTAAAGTGAAAAAACTTATTTTAAATAGCAAGGTTAGAACATGAATCATATATAATATGGGTATTCATATGTCTCCCTGAAAAATCATCATTTGATTTGATTGCAACCTCCATTGTAGTACATATCCGTTGTCACATAACGGTCCGTAATTAACTCGTTGTTTTTAACGGTCATGACCACGACGTGACATGCTTGTCCACATTTCTCCAAAACCCCTACCATCTACTTATTTCATACAAACCTGCAGTTCCTTTCACCATATTCGTAGTCAGTCCATTTCATAAATCAGGAAGGGTACTTCTGAAGGTTAAAGAACTCTGCGTAGTAGAAGGCATGGGGCTAATTTTCAGATCATAACCTGTAGGAGCAAAGTACATGGAAGGATACCCACAGCTCAAGGAAATGTTGCAAAAAGCTAGATGGCTAAAATTCATCGAGAAATTTGATGGTTTTCATAAGGAGATTACGAAATCCTTTGCTAAATATTTTGATGGCATAGAGGTAGAAATTGGAGATATAAAGTTTACAGTAACTAAGTCATTCATAACTAAGGCTACAGAACTTCCAAGGCATGGTAAAAGATGGTTCAAAAATAAGGAATTCCATAGTGAATCATGGAAAGTAATACTCAAAAACTCAGGTATGGATGTCTCTGTTTTTAGAAAAGGAATTCCCATTTCAGCTCTTAAAAGTAAGTGGAGGAACATGCTTTTTATATTACAGAAGTTTGTCACCTATGAGGGGAGATTTGGTTGCATATATGTCTACCATAACCATTTACTAAATGAATTTAATAGAAAGTGGAGAAATCAATCTTCCTTTCTTCCTACTAAATAGTTTAAGAAGGATGGCCTCAAATGTGCAAAAGAAAATAGAGTTCATAGATACAACCATGTATCATCATGGGTTGATAAAGGTATTGATTGAGTTTCATTTCAAAAGCATAGGAGATACCCGAGAGAATTTCCTCATTAGAAACCATTTCCAAGAAGCACTAGAATCACCTAAAGAAGATAATGTTAGAAGAAGCAGAAGAAAGAAGACTGGTATAACTATTAAAAACAGACCCGAGTCTTCCTTATAGAAGAATGATGAAAAATTAATCTCTGAAGAACTGACAGAAATTAGGAAGCAAATTAGGGCAAGAGGGAAAATAAGAAAGGAGAAAAAGGTCACAGATGAGGAGAATGTAAGTCATCCACAACCTAGAAGAAGCTCTAGACTCCGAGATTTGGTAAATAAAACATCGTCAAAAAGGACAACTTTTATAAACTTAGACGAGGAAACACCAGAAACATCTCCTGTTAACATCCCTCCTGCACACAATCCTCAAAATTATCATGATCATCATTTTGAAGGTAGCCCAAGCAGAAGATCTCCAGGCATAGAACCAGTGCAACAACAAATATATGATTATATAGAATCAATGGAGAAGAGAAGTGCCTCAATGAACCTAGAACCTTCTGTCAATCCACAAGAACCTCTAATTGACTCTCTCAAATAGGAAATTTATGAATTAGAGATATTGAACAGACATATCAAATAAGAGAATGAAACCTTGAGGGAACAAAATAATTTGGACAAGGCAATTCATGATAATACCATTCTGCATCTAGGACTGTAGTATAAGAAAAACAGGAAGTTGAAAAGAAAGAATAAGATTATGAACAGAACAATCATTAACCTCAAGTACAAGCTTCTTATGAGAAAACCTAGAATGACAGTCACTTCAAAGAAGAGAAAAAGAAGAAAATTGGATGTACTAGCAGAGGTGTCTAAGCAAATGCATCAGAGAAGGAGAAATCACATTTTTGGAAAATTTCATGAGGACATGCAATGATTTTGCAGTGAGGGTATGTTGAACCTCATAATTACCTTCTCCTTGACATTTGTTCTCATCCTTTTCTCTCATTTTCTCATAAGACTACAGACCCAGTCAATGATAAATGCTAGGTTCTGTCTTAGGAAAGCATTAAAATGATAACCATAGTATATTTTCATGTTATTGCTATTTTAATAGATTTTTTCAAATTTGCTACAGAACGCAACCTATTCTGCAGCTAACTATGGATTCCGTAGATACTCTCATGGTTTGGTAGGTTACAGGTTTCAAATGGAGAACTGGGCCACATGGGCATTTCCAGAATCATCCCCACATGGATTCTATCCTATTCACTCGGTCCAGATCGATAGAAAAGTGTGCCTAAAGTCATGGTCAAATATGGAGTCAAATACGTGATCCAGAAGTAGTAGGACTCTTGATTTGCTTTTTCATAGCTAATCAAGTGTCTAACAGTTCTGTTGAAGATTTAATTTGAATTAGCCACTTGTAGCTGATCAAAAGTTAAACAGTCCTATTATAATTCAAATTAAGCCACTTGTAGCAAGTTTTTCTCATAAACAATCATGTTAGATTTAATTCAAATTAGCCACCTGTAGCAAGTTTTTCTCATAACAATTATGTTATTTTCGTATAAAACTCAGTTGCATGGAACCAAGAAGTAGTTGGTGTATATGATAAATTACGTTCAAGATTTTGGTGATACTCTGTAATCAGACTTTGTTTTGTTCATAATACAAACTTCGTGTTGTCAATGATGGTTTAAAGTGCATCCTTAACTAGCTAGCATTTCAGCCACATCAGTTGCAGAGGGCCCCTGCACTGAAGGAGGTTTTTCACTTGTTGTTTTCAGTTTAATTTCTATTACTCTGTTTTCAACAAGTCTATTTCCTAATTTAGAATGATGTTTCATTTCAGTTTTTAACCAACACACACTTGCTTAGTTTTCTTACTGTTGTGTTATTCATTCTCTTAGAATAGAACTGCCAATTAACTGTATTAATAGATGTTTTCAAAAACCATTTCAAATTGATGATGACCCTAACTTAAATGGTTAAATATTTAATTAATACAGTAATTGAATTGATTCAGCACATTGTTAGTTTTACATACTTTTACCTTTTCTCTGCTTTTATGTCCTTACTTAGTTTCATCATTGATATTCCAATCATTTCAAGGGGATTGATTTCATCTTACTCCAAAATTGAATGGTTGAATGTTTAAATGAATGCAATTACTGAGTTACCTCCTGCATCAATTTCACTTTTAGTTTTAAGAATTATATCCATGGATTAGGACTAATGATAAAGGTAAGATAGATGCTCTGTTTTCTTATTAGGTTATAACTAGCCAAACAGTTCTTGGTCCATTTTTAGTAAATTAGATTAACTCAAGAATCTCCCCTTTCATTTAAAATTCATTAGATCCATTTAAATTTTCTTATAGATTGTACAATCGTAGACACCAAAGAATATAAACCCCCAAAACAAACATAAAATACAAAAAAATGATGTAAGATAAATGTTAATACGCACATACAATGCATAACACTTCATCAGTTTACAAACCTCGATTGATAATTTATGCAAGCAATTTAGGACACTTAATTGACCAAACAGGGGTCTTCCAAATAATCTATAAGTTTTGTCTCCAATACTGCTTCGGGGGTTACGCCAATTGTCGCCTTATTCAGGAATAACCATCATAGTGGGGGACCAATAGTTGCATACAAACGATAAATGGTAAGGGTTCAGTCACGGTCACGGGGAGTATGGTAGTCGCACAATAGACAGACGGTATGAGTGAATGGATTGTGGGAGACAAACGTCGGGTGGTAAACGGGTCTAGCCTAGCGCGGACGAGGTAGCACCAGGTGTACAACATAAACCCTACCTCGTGTCAAGGTTTGGTCATGCCAGGGTTCCCATCCTCCCAAATCAACTTTCCCTTCCTTGTTGGACCAACTTGTTTCGAAAGTGAAACTGAGCAACGCAAGAATTTCAAAATTGAAAAATCAAAGTTTGAGAAATAGTTCTTATATTGGCAATATTCATTTTATTCTTAACTCTAGTCAAGATGGATAAATAATTTTGGTTTTCAAGATTGGGATTGATCACCTCAATATAATATCTTAGTTTCATTTTTCTCTCTAAATCTTTATCCCTCCATGACTTCTCCTTAAATTTGGAAGTAAAAATATTTTTAATATTATCCTTATTTTTCCAGAAGATCTCCCCATTTATCCCTAATGAACTATCCAAGATTGGGCATCATTATGCCATCCTCAGTTGAGCTGAAGGTTGGGGTTTTTACTAGAGTTCAGCAGGAATTCTAGGAAACCTCTTGCCTTCCATGTTGTATCAAACCTTCTTATATATGGTATACTAGGTCATAGCCATTATTTCAATAGGAGAAACACTAGCTTCATTTAAGAGGATAGGGTAGAGAGTATATCATTTAATCTTGAGGCTATAGATTATAGAATGTTTTTGGATCTGCTCAATCTTCCTCCATGATTCTCTACATATATTGCAACCCAAAACCTCACATCCATATAAAATAACAGGGGTAACAAGAGTCTCAAAGAGGTATTTTTTTAATCCCAAATCCAAATATCTACTAACTTACAATTATTTCAAGCCCATAGTAATATTTTCATCCTCCACTTACCATTTTTTCAATGTTATAATTCCAATGGAGCTGATGATTGATATTGATTCCCAGAAATTTGTATGATGGAATTTCCTCCAAGTAGTTAATATCATAAATGAAATTTTCATAGGTAATTTTTGTTTTTTGTTTTTGTTTTTGTTTTTTGTTTTGTTTTTTTTTAATGACTTTACTCTTGTCATTGTTAACACTCATTCCCATTTTGGAGCAAAAATATTGGAGTATTCTTAGTCGATTGTCAATATCATCATAGCTCCTTATCAAAAGAACAATATCATCAACAAAAACGAGATGAATTCTGACAATACCATTGAGCATGGTGCCAACACATCCCGCATCTTCTAAAAACTCTTTAAGCTTATCAATGTAAATTCCGAAAAGGGTAAGGGATAAAGGGCACACTTTCTTGACTCTAATATTGCAATTAATTTCTTTTAACCAACCCTCAACAATCTTAAACTTTGAAATAAAATTCTCGTGCAAGCTTCTCACAAAAATCCTAAACTCTACAGGAACCATGAGCTCCTCCAACCTCTTCCATGCCTTCATCCTAAGATAAATGTTAAAAGGTTTTCTAAAGTCCACAAAACACAAAAAGAGGTCAGTCTTATTATTGTCGCATTCCTATGTACTGATCCTTAGAAAAAATCATGGTCAATAGTTGAATGATGTCTCCTAAACCTAGATTTCCCTTTATCTCTTTCACTAAGAGGGAATTATTTTATCCATACTTTTAAAGATAGGCACAGTAAGGATCAGTGTCCAAGGCTTAGGAAACCCTTGCTTCAACGTCAAATTGAAGAGCTTGTGTATGTGAGGGATGAGGACAAACCCTCCCATTTAAAAAATTTCAGCTTGATAACCTTCAATATCTATAGCTTTCCCATTAGCAAGGAGCTTAACCCGAACTTCAATGTCTTCCAAGAAAATACATCATCCTCTATAGGAGCATTCAAAATGGTGCCCCTAGAAATAGGGGACTCATAAAGGTTTTTAAGGTAGATATTCCAATTCTTTAATGGAATCAAATTATTTTCTTTAGTTTTGTGAATTGGAATTTTCCTCCAAAACATTTTGGGATCAACTTTAGGAATGTGAAGTAGTTTCTCTTGCTTCCTATTTATATAACATATTTTATTTATTTTAATAAGAGCTTTGTACAATTTTCTCTTATAAAGTTTTAAGGTTCCAGTAGGATCATCCCTAATCAACTTTCTAGCAATTTTACAATCATTATCATACCATGGGTTGGTATTTATATTATTATTTGTATATTTCACCTCGGTAAAGAACTTGTTGATGATAGTTGAGAGGGTTGTACGCAAATTATGATAGAGGTGCTCAATGTTATCCTTATTAGTTAAAAGGTATAAATCTATTTTTAAATCCTTTAAGAAGAGATCAATTTTATTTTTGTCAAAGAGTAGGGGCCTTTGGCTATCATAATTCTCTTGCATGTGGCTAGTGTGCATATGTCAAAGTTTGGAGTTAAAGATAAAGGTATATGGTCAGAATCATGCTCATAGTTATTTAAGAGGTCAAAAATTACAATTTGGATGGAGACATGTTTATAAGATATCACATAATCCATGACACTACAACCAAGTCCATGAATACAAATCATCTAGTTGGAATTTGGCCACTTAGTTATGTCATTATAAATTATAAGGTCTTGGAAACTACAAGGCTTGATTAACTTAGTATCAAATAAATTATGGGTTCGATCTTCAAAGTTTCTTTTGAATCTACTAGCTAAATCAAGGTCCTCACTTAACCAAACAGGATCAGAGTTGGAGTCATTACTTAGAAGAATAGGTTGGTTAGTTGCAGTTGTAGCATTGAAGTCTCCTAACAAGAGGATATTACCTTCATAATTATTTTTCTAGGGTCTAATAGGGGAAATTTTTATCTATATTATTTTTCTTATAGAAGATAGAGTTGATAGGTGAAAAATAACAAAGTGTGATATAAATCAGGACTCTTAGCATCAGTGTCAGATATTTTGATCCAAATGTACCATGTGAGTGATTCTATCTTATGAAGCTGAGTGTGAGCGGAAACATTGGTCTCTTTGTAACAAGCTATACCTTCAATTCCTTTGTAAGATGATTTCTTATTCAATGTTGACCATAGAATGAATCCATATATGTGAGGGACCTTAGACTCATCATGTTCCCACGTTTCGACTAAGAAAACAATATCAATTTCACTCGAAATCCAACTTAACATAGGACCATTATGTCATGGAAACGCACGATAGTTCCAAAACAGGATTTGGAGCATTCCAACTTCCTATTTATCACTCTCATTTTGGTCTCTATCCTTAATAATAGCTTTCCTATTTCTAATGATTCCCATTTTCCGTATTTTTAGGATTTCTTTACCTTTTGAACATCTTTCTTTAATTCAACTTAATTTATTGGAATGAGATCCTCATTTATAAATATCAAGTCCTTTTATGCCAGGAGCTTTACGAAGTATGCCAAATTGATGGTCACTACATCTTACCCTAACACAGATCAATCTATCTTTATGCTCGAGTATCTTTCCCAACCTTCTTGATTTTATGAGATAAGTTATTTGTGACTTATTTTTTAGTTCTTCTTTTACTATTTCTAATGTGTCTTCGTCTTTCTGCTCTTTTATACCAACAATTATGAAAATTCAAGGTTCTTTTATTGTGCTCATGATCTAGCTCAAATAGTTTGTTCATTTCCTCTTTTATTGGTTTGATGTCTAATTTATTCTTTGTGCTACTCAAAGCCAAATTGTTATTTAGTTTTTATTCTCCTCTCTCAAGGTGCAATTTTATTCAATTGTTTATTGTTCTGGTTTTCCATTTCTTGTAACTTATCTTTCATTTTTTGCAGTTCAATCTCAAACCCTAAAATTTTATTTTCTACCAATCTAAATTTGTTATCAAATATTGTATCTAATTCTAGTTTATGTTCCATTTCTCTTCCTTCTCTTTTTTTTCTCTAATGAATCAATGTAATCATAGAGACTTTCTAGGGCGACTTTCTTAACATCCCCTTACTAGGTAGAAGTTTTGACACATGTGATGAAGTGCTCATAATTTTTACAAATACTAATAATAAATATATATGTAAAAAAAAAAATAATAAATAAAAAAATTATAAACTTATAATCTAGGTTTTTAACAAATAAAATATAAATATAACTTATAACCTAAGTATTTAACAAATAAAATAAAAATGTAAATTAAAGAGAAAGAAAATAAATAAATAAAACTCATGCACCTGGTTGCCATTAGCTAGAGCAGTTAACCAAGTGAATGGTTTTCATTATCGTGTTTTAAATGTACTCGACATTCACTTAAGTGTAATAAAAATCCCACAACATGTTCGATTCTCCAAAAGCTTTCGCCTAGAAAAATTCGCCATGGATCTTATTCTCCAAGAAAAATTCACGGCAGCTCCAAAATTAAAAATTCACTCACCATACATCTAAAATTAAAAAATTATTCACCACAAGTCTGATATTTATAAATTGACTCAAAATAAAGAAATTTACCACAAGATCGAAAGTTAAATCTCAAAACAAAAAATAATTTACCATGGAACTTCATCTCAGGACAGACTCAATATCATTTAAGTTAATTAGTATCCTCTTACAATTAAGTGAGTTTTTTTTAATCTTATAAAATGGTTACTTCTTACTTCAATTACATTTTGTAATCTTATTATTATTTTATTTTTTTTTAATTTTACATTTTTACAGCATTTTTTGAATAATTGAAATAAAATTATTTTAAAAAATGATTAATTACTAAGATTAGGGTTAAAAATTAATATTATCCCTTCATGTATGAACTATGAAGAATATATTTACTTTATTAAATTTCATGGATCCACAATTTATTAAGTTGATAGACATGTCTGTTTTGAAATACAGTTTTTAAAATTTTAATTTAAATGCCAATTATTGTTAAGGTGATATTAGGGATTTAGCATCCACCTAATATTTAGTAGTCATGACAAAGGGTTGAGATTTATCTCAAAAACAATTATGCCCTCTTTGCTTTTCAATTTAATTAAAAAATGGCATATATCAAGTGTCATTGCACTCTTATGGCTTACTGTTGCTTTACTGTGGTTTTTATTTTTTTATTTTTTATGTTTGTGTGTTTAATTCATATCTTAATTCTTTTTATAAATAATAAGAATAATAAAGTTATAATTTAGTGTTTGTTTGTTTATTTGTTTGTTTGTTTTGTTTGTTTTGTTTTGTTTTGTTTTGTTTTTTAAATTTTGACAATGTGAGATGTATCATAAGGTAAGTGCTTTGATATTTATTATGAATTGATGCCTACCAACGTCAGTGATTTAATTTATATGATTGTGATAATTCTATTAAAAACGAACAAAAAACTGGAAACCATATTCTAAAATAGACTCTAACTACTTCAATAATCTATTTCTTTGTAAAAATTATAAATATTAATATACCTCTTTTAAATTTAAAATATGAAGAACAAATAAAAAAAGTAAGTAATTTTAAATATAAGTTTACATAATATATTTTTATTAAAGAAGAAAAGTAATGTTAATTGAATATAACTTGGGTTGTTATGAGCTATAATTGTTAACTTACCCACCTAGTTTTAATCCCTTAAGTCCTCTAAGTACTTAGAATACATTTGCAATATGTGTGGGATGTATATTAAAAAATATTCCATATATTTGTTAAAATTCATCAGACCTTCATGTCCTAGAACCATAATTTCACGACCCTAGGGGCTCTACATGGTTACAAGGCATGCTTAGCACACCATGACCCCTTGATTGTGTGGCACTAGCATGTTTCACAATTGCCTAGTGTAGCACGACATTAATCCACTGGACTACACCTCACAATGTATTACTCTTGTTATCTTCTATATTGTTATATTATGGAATCATCAATATAGAACAATAATAATATTGACACATCCACCACATAGCATGATTTAATTTATAGTAATAAGCTGTCCACAAATAATCATACACATGTACACAAATCATGTATGGGAACGGTCCTTTGGCCTTCTCTTTATATTAAAATCACAAGTTACAATACTCCTGAGACAATGGCTTAGTTTCAATACAAAAGTGAAGCCCAAAACCCAAAGGAATACTAAAAAGCCTTCCCACACATATTTCCACCCTACTCATGTCTCCTCTACCCAAACACAACTCATTTTCAATTTGTCTTCCTTAACTCACTTGAGGGTCTTCCCTATTGCAGTCCTTCTTGAGCTTCTTCCTCAAATGTGATTCTTGGACCTGTTCCTTTCACCCTTTGTATCTTCCTTGACTTGTCTCCATAACCTATGACTTTCCTCCATTGTATGCTCCCACTTGCATACTTATATTGTCCTTCCTTCAATTATTTATGTTGTCACTCTTTGATGCAGTTGATTTAGATCCAATCCTATTAGGTTCATCCACACGTCAGCTCATCCATGCACAACCATAACTTGGTTGAGTTGACTTGTTCCTTAGCTATTTCTACTATGCTGCTCGATTCTCTCCATCGTTTCGACTCATTCCATGCTTCATCTTAGTGGGGCACTGCCTAGTCATGTCACACCCTTGTGGCATCATGCCACCAAGCCAGTGTGCACTCTCTAACATCCCTCACTTTGCCCCTCTCTATGTAATATGATATTATGACTATACTATCAGCGTAGAGAGTAATGACTAGCTGATTAATAATTTAAAATTAATTCACTACCAATTGAAGGAAGTATTTCCCTATGGATCCATATCCTAAGGGAAGCTTGCTTACTTACGTGCCTTGAAAGCCATAACAGATCCAAATTAAATCACTAAGCCAACAATTGTAGGCCAGTTTCAATGTTCGACATATTTTGGTAGGAGATATGATTGAAAATCAACAACTGCCTAACAAGCATTCAATAGATTGGATTGGGGCAGTGAGAGACATATGGCAATGCCCATTCCCCCTAACAAATAGAGGAGACAATGAAAGAAAGAGGGAGGTACCCAGTTCCTTAAGCAGATAAGAGACCCAAAGGGCACTATGTCAATTTCACAAAGAGACATTGAAGAAAAATACATATACAAATGGCAAAAGAGAATGAAGGTGGATTAGGGGAAGCTTTGTTCTTTGGGTTGATCCTTTTGGCTTAGTTCTTTTGGTTTTCTTGTGGATATATTACAATGAAGGGGTTCTTGGATCCCTCTCATTGGTTCTTGTGTATTATCTCTGTCTCTCTCTCTGAATGGAAGAACTCGATGTTGAGCGTGGAGCACATGGAGTTGTGGAGCAATGATTGCATGAATGTTGGGTATGTTCATGAGTTAGTTCTGTGTGATTGTGTTTGATTACCCCTAAGAACTATTTTGAGGCCATTGGATTATGTTTTCTGTGCATGTATGGTCAATGGGAGGCTTAATGTATGGAAAATCGTTGTGGTGCTTATTTTATGGTTTTTAAATCAATTGGATAGGACAACGTAAGTCATTGTGGTGCTTATCGGTAGAGTTGTTAAATGATATAAATAATGTACTATAGACCCTTACAATGCTTGTTATTAAAAAACAATTATCAAAACACCAAAAAAGTGGGTTAAATCTCTTATAACTGAGAAATACCCCATCTAGCCCTTGGGTGAACATCTATGACAAAACTGAGAGAAGTAAGTGAATCACTTTGGTGCTTGTTGTATAAGTTGATAAAAAACTTGGATAGAGCAATTTGAGCCATTGTAGTGCTTTTCTAAAGAGTTGTTAAACCACATATACATTATATTATATACCCCTATAGTGCTTGCTATGAAAACACATTTGTCAAACTAGCCAAAGAGTGGATTAAATCTCTTGGAGTTGAGAAATATCCCATTTGAACCTTGGGTGAAGCCCTGTGATTGAACTCAAAGAATTATTAAGAGATTCATTGTGGTGCTTACTTCAAAATAGTATTTGTTAAACCACGAGGACAATGAACTCCATCTTATGGGTGTTTACCAAGATATGGTGTGAATTTCCCTGAGAAAGCATCCCCTCATACTTTGGATCTATCCTGAGGGTGGTCAAATACAAGAAATATTATAGTATAGTTGGCTTATGGTTGGGTGGAGAGTGGAAGTCACTCCTTTAGTTGCCAAACTATTTAATGCATTCATATAAGTATAATATTTTTGCATATTTGGATTGTGGGCTATAATAGTCTTTTCTATGTTATTGACTAGTGCATGGTCCTATATATTCACGAATGAACTAATGTCTGAGGTTCATTGCTATATTAATGATTAACAACTATTTTATGTCTATGGTTATAATTAAGGTTTGCACTATGAAGCTTGTTTCCATACATAGGGTTTGTAGGTTGTATGATATGCTATGAAAGGAATGAATGCTAGGTTTGTGTTGTTGGTTACTTAGTTCATAAATGATGTGATAAACTATGAATTTATGTACACACATATTATTGCTATGATTGAGTATTGTAATAGTTTTAATGATTAGAGATTCATATTGCTTAAAGGAAATTTTGTAACTTTCCTTGTGAAATATGTAGTTTTATGTCTTCCACACTTATGTGATTAATGGATATATGCTTCAGAATATAAATTTAACAATCTTGCAAGAGGTTATAGGGTTGGATTAATCAAGAATAATTTCCTAATATGGTTTTATTGAAAAACTTTGAAGTTAGGCGTTAGGGCCCTACCCCCTTATTCTTTTAGAAATTGCATTATAGGTTTCATGGACACTAGTTACCTGTATGGGATATCAAGAAGAATTTGAGTCTTAGGACTTTGGGCCCTCGTGCCTTAGAAATAGGAAATTTGGCATTCAGGATTATCTACCCCTTTCCTTGCAAAATCCCCCTTCTTTCTTCTTCATTCATGCATTGTCGAAATCCGGGGATGTGGCGTTAGTAGGAGTAACCAATTTTGTGAAAAACCAAATTACTTCAAACTCAGATTAACTTCACATTGAATTGTATCTAGGGATCTACACTACTAAGAGGTGGTTTCTTTGAGAACTAGCCTGGAGGCCTTTGAGGTCAAATTTCCCATTTTTGATGTGGTTGTATCGGGGAGGTCTGAGGATGTTGAGAGTGACACACTTCTTAGAGCACCAAATGTGTTTAGGCCTAGATAATAGTCTCTCTAACTTCACATGGGGCCCTAATAGCATAAACAATATAAAGGCCACACTCCCAAGTTTGTATAATATTGAATCTGGGAGTCTAAGAATCTGGGGTGCTGAAAGGAATAATCCTTTCAACAATATAGATACAGTTAGAACCAAATTTCATTCTTGGTGTTATATGGCTTTCCCACTAGCGAAATTGTGTTGTTGTGGAACCCTTCATTCAACTATCCAAGAGTTTGAAAATCTAGGGTGGAAAAATTTGCACAATTTCACAATCCTGTATTTAGTGAGGGCCAAATACCCTAACACTATGATCGAATGTTGGCATGGAAATGCCATTAGAGCTAATGTGGATGCCACATAACAATATGACGAGGTGGTTTAGGGGTGGACCCTACCAGGAATTCAATGGTTTCTCCCCACACTCGAAGCAGGTTATAACTCTTTTCAGCATGGGGGAAATCACTTTGATTGGCTAATAAACATGGAGAGCAGTATCACCTTTTCACCCGTGGAGTGGGAATTAAATCTCCTACAAGTGAACCAGGAAAAATATTGACATGTATAAGATCGATGATTGATATTTGAGGTGCCCCCCTCCTCAGGGTTTCAATTTAACGTACAAGGGGGCATAGTTGGGATTAATGTCAACCCACTTAACTCTGATCGATAGTTAAGATTCATTGTGGGTCCCCCTTCCCAAATTCATATCCACCATTTCGGGGGGTTTCATGCTCTAGCATAGTGCGTGATAGGGTAGGTGACTTGGTAGATAGGTAAGAGGCTACAATGGTGCCACATTGATCAGGAGCTCAAGACCAAGTGTCGAAAAATGCTCAAAAAATGAAAGTGCTTAGAATTGGTTCAAATCTGAACGACCGGATATATTTCGTCTCACTGAACCTGGCGCCACAAATGGTTTGAAAAATGGTCTCCGTATGTAGAAGTTATGCCAAAAACAAAATTGCTCAATGACCCTTAATTTTTGAATACTTTTCAAAAAAATAAAAAAAAATATTTCATAGAATATTCATTAAAATATTCCAAGGAATATTCTTGAAATCAGAGTTCGCCACGTGGCTCGGGTTACATCAGCCTTACATTGGCGTGTTTCCACTATAACACTTTACCATTATGCCAAAGGGCTTGTCGTTGTAATGTTGGTGGCATAAACATTATTTGAGTGTTTTAAAATGGTTGGGTGGGCCCCGAAGGGGGCCAGCCCCCAAGTAATATGACGGTCACCCCGTAACCGAGGGCTTAAGTCCCAACCGCCGGCGGATAACAAACAAACAATCACCGTTTTATGTCATGGATACGTGGTCACATTGCAAAGAACGCGGGTAACTACGAGTTTAAATTTCCCGTCCACTAACCACCAGCGTGCAATCCAATGCAACTGCCTGTTAAACGCTCCGTTCACATGTGCCATAATATCATGCAGTTAAGGCGTGGTTTAGCTGGCGGAAAATTTGGCGGAGTGCCAAATTTGGGCGGTCCCGCAATAGTTAGCGGGCCTAACTGGCCCCAACTAAAGTTAACTGGAGTTTTCTTAGGGAACACTGGCAGTAGACTTCAATGAGCCATAACTTTGGCTAGGAAAGCCTTTTGAGACGATTTTATTTTATTTTATTTTATTTTTATTTTTATTTTTATTTTTATTTTTTATTTTTATTTTTTATTTTTTATTTTTATTTTATTTTTTATTTTTATTTTTTATTTTTATTTTTTTTTTATTTTTAACTGGCCCCCCAACTAAAGTTATTGGAGTTTTTCTTAGGGGAACACTGGCAGTAGACTTCAATGAGCCATAATTTGGCTAGGAAAGCCTTTTGAGACGATTTTATTTATTTTTATTTTTATTTTAATTTTTATTTTATTTATTTTATTTATTTTTATTTATTTTATTTTATATTTATTTTATTTTATTTATTTATTTATTTTATTTATATTTATATTTTATTTATTTATTTATTTATTTTTTATTTTTTATTTTTTTCGGTCTCTTCGACCTTCTGAATCCATTGGCACAGGTTTCACAGCCAACAGAGGTTGTTTGCAAGTGTTTTTGCTTCGGGAAAGTTTCAGGAGCGACCATGGCATGTTTAGTGTTGGAGCTGCATTGGGTTGTGTGCAGCAATTGGAGTTGAAACAAAAGCCTATTTCTGCTGTAATGAACCTTCTAAATCCAATGAAGGTGTTTTTAGAACCATTTGGAGACTTCTAAAGGCCGAGATGCTGAAGGGAAGTTTCAGGCACCCTAGAGCCATCAATGAAGGAAGGCCTAGATCGGGGATGCAATGCTCATTTTGAGAAAATGAACAGTCATTTGTTTATGTCCGATATGTACTGGAGACATTAGTAGAGGTTTCAGAGACATTTTAAGCATTCTGAAGGAGTTTGTGCCATTAAGAAGCTTAGGGAAGCTTAGTGCACCTATTGAAGGAATCAAGTCCAAGGGAGCCTAGATCTGCTTGCACAAAGAGGACAGCCATGACATGGATGTATATGGTTTTTCTAAACCCATAGGTTTAGTTAGTAACCTATTGGAGTTGAGTGTGGAACTTGTAAAATAATTCAAGCCATAATCCCAAAGAGCCAAGTCTAGTTAACAAGAGACGTAGCCCACGAGATTGGGGTGAACTCCTTATTAAATTTGCTGTTATGTGTGATGTTTATTTGCTGCCTTATATGTCTGATATATATGTTTAATATCAGCTGAAACAAATCAAGTTAAAACACATAAACAGAAGAAAAGACTTACACCTCTTTCAAGCTAAAATTCTTCATAACGTCAAGTTTAAGCAAGGTATTTTTTTAATTGAATCTGAGTGTTTACTTCTCTTATTTCTTTAGGCGGAGTCAATAGAGGGCCAAGTAGCTTCTGGATCTCATCCTGTTTTTAGAGGTGACATATCCAGTAAATGCCCTACTGTGTATCTCTGTATTAGAAATAAGAAGTTCACATATTTGCAGATTTAAACTTGGAGTATTTGTACACTCATTTACATAAATGAAAATGGATACCTTGCACATTTTTTCAAGTACATTCCATTTTCAGATCACACATGGGTCAAGAAAGCCATGTGAATGCCACATGGAGATCCATCAACTAACGTGGACCCCTCTTATTAGTAAACTTTGAATGGGCATAACTTCTGATCCATAACTCAGATTGAGTTAAATCTTATATCATCATCAATCTCTTGACGAGATGATCACAATGGAAGTATCAAAATTAAATTCCACAAGATTGAAAAAACAAAATTTTTGTTAACCTCATATTCATAATAGATCTTGGAGATTGGGTCAAAAAGAATAAGTGACATCTCTTGCAACCAAGATAATCCAAGGGGGTGGGAGGGAGTGTTACATGCTCCACAAATTTGACTTCAACTCCTCCTTGCATGGGTTGTTTAATTACTCATTTGGGGTGCTTAGTTGTGTCACACCCTTGTGGCATCTGTGCCATCACGCTGTTCTCATATTAATGCATGTGTGCCCAAGCAGAAAACCCAAGGCTTGGTTTTTTTGACACCCAATTTGATGCCCCCTCGCCTAACCCCTCTTATGTCACATTATTTACAATACCATTGTTGCAAATGGTGCAATGGTAGGGCCTCTCCCAGTTTTTTACTTCATTATGGAATCCAACATGTGCGTTTGGTGCGTGCGCGAGATGTGGGCATGTCCTAGCACCCTAGGGCCTGACATCTTCCCCCATCATGAGTTGCTGCCATCTATGGAAACCTTAGGACCTCCAATTGATGCTTCCTCTCAAAATCCTTCATCTTCTTCTTCCACATTTAAAAAGGGTCACGTGTCTCCCATATATCTTCTGCTTCTAGAGAATCCTTCCATTTGATGAAGTATTCTCTCTTCTTTTTGTTTCCAATGCTCGAAGTTAGATAACGCACTATCTCATCCATCTCCAACTCTATATGATTAAAAATAAATATTGGGCACATGGTGGTTCCACTCTGTTCATATCACCTATATCTACCCTGCCCTTCTTTAGTTGACTGATATGAAAAACTAGATGACAATTTGTCAAGTGGAAATTAGCTCTAGATTATAGGTGACATCACCAATCCAGTCGAAAATCGAAATGGTTCCTCGAACCTTGTCACTGATGATTTAGACATCTTGGTAGGCAGTGGGAACTACTCCTTATTCATCTTGACAAAGAACTTATCACCCACACTAAACTCTGCATCTCTCCTATTTATATCCACCCATTTCTTCATCCTCTTTGTCGCATCTATCAAGTGCACTTGAGCCATCTCCAACATCTTCTACCAATTGTTCATGAACTTTAGAGCCATATGAATCGTCCCATAGAAGCCTTGCATGAATATATGTGGGGTAATAGGAACCTTCCCATTACCCAAATAAAATGTACTATATCACGTACAAGCAATCTTCTATAGGTTATAACTAAATTGAGTTGCATACAACAAGTCCATCCAATTCTCATGATCATCCCTCACATACTATAATACCATCAAATTATACTACAACAAACCTATCCAAGAATGGATGTAATACATCATTTATTAAGGTTGGAAATGTAGCAGGAGCATTACACAAACTAAATGGCATAACTAGGAAATCATAAGTTCTATACCTCGTAACCATGGCTATCTTCACTTCAATGCCCTCTGTTATTCTCACCTGGTAGTAACATTGTCTCAAGTCAAGCCTTATGAACACCTTGGAATTATCCAACTTGTCTAAGAAATCTACTACTAGTGGAATGGGGTATCGGTTCTTCACGGTCTACTTGTTCAAATCTCCATAATCAAGGAACATCCTCACCTCATTAGTATCCTTCTTCTTCTCGAAGAGTACAGGAGCAATATAAGGAGCACGAGAAGGATGAATAAACCCTACATTAATCAACTATGTCAATTGATGCCTCAACTCATTCAAATTTGGTCATGACAACCTGTAAGGATCTTATCTTGGTGGTGGAGCACCACGAAAAAGTTTGATATGATGATCCACTACTTGTATTTGTGGGAGCGCTTTCGGAAAATCATCATAAATCTTGTCAACATATATCTCTAATAGCTCAGAAAGATCTGGTGGAATAGGCATCCCCATTCGATCATCCCCTACTTCCTTTAGCATTGTTGCATATAACCAAGAATTTGGCATATATGTTTCTCTTTTCGTGCTTAGTGCAGAAACAAGATGCACACTTTCCTTTTGTTGAATTTGTGTGATTATGTGCACAACCCATGTATTTCTATCATCCAAGATAATGAGTCAATCCACCCATGATATCAGAATTGCCTGATTTCCTCTCAGGAAATCTTGTCCCAATATTACCTCAGAATAATCCATCAGTACCACTAGAAAATCCAATAGTCCCTTCCAACCATCAATATGAACTAACACATTTGTCATTAATCCTGTCACTATTGTTTCCCAAGAGTTAACTACCTTCACCATCATCTTTCTTGCAGCTACTTTCAACCCAAGCTACTCTACCAAACTTGCCTTCGTGAAATCACGTGAGGTACATGTATCAACAAGTGCTAGTGTTTCCCTTCTATTGATTTCCATGTTCATAAAGTACAACGTGCACCTATGGTTATCTTATTCATTCCCTAAGATACATATCCTCATAACTAAACCTTCAAGTGAATAAGAACAAAAAAAAATCAAACATGCCTCTTTGCTTGCACATATCCATCTTGGTTGCACAATTGAATTGCTATAATACCAGCTCTCACAACCCTAGGGGATTTTCACATTAACAAAGCATGCTTGGGGTGCCATGACCCCTCGAACATGTGGCACTAGCATGTTTCACAATTTCCTAGTGTAGCACAATGTTAATCCACCTAGAATATGCCTCACAATATATTACTCTTGTTATCTTCTTTATTATTATAATGTGAAATCATCAATATAGAATAGTAATCATATTATCACATCTACCACATAGCATGATTTCATTTGTAGCAATAAACCATCCATAAAGAATCATACACATGTATACAAATCATATATGGGAATGGCCATTTGACCTTCTCTTTATTAAAATCACAAGCTACAAGAGTCATGAGACAATGGCTCGATCTAAATTTCCACCCTACTTGGGTCTCCTCTACCCAACCGTGATTGGTTTTTGGTTTGTCTTCCTTAACTTACTTGGAGGTCTTTCCTACCACAAACCCACCTAATCTCCTTCCTAATATTTGGTTCTTCGACCTCTTCCTCACACCTTTTGTCTCTTCCTTGACATGTATCCACGACATACGACTTACCTCCATCATATGCTCCCTCTCACATACTTATACACTTCTTCCTTCACTTATTTGTGTTGCAACCCTTCAATTCAGATAGGTTGGCTCAATTCCCATTCAATTCATCCACATGTCAGCTCACCCATGTGCTGCCATAACCCGGTTCGGGCCAACTTGTCCCTCAACTCACTCCTCTCTCCCATTCGTTTCTCTCCCTCGTGTCAACTCATTCCATGGTTTGTCTTGGTGGTGCATCACTCAGTCATGCACACCCTTGTGGTATCTTGCCACCAAGCTGGCACATGCTCCATAAGTCTAACTTTGGTTCCTCCTCACTTATGTTGGTTAAGTACTCAGTTGGGGCACTTGATCTTGGCATTCCCTTGTGGCATCCATGCCACTAAGCCATCCTCATCCCAATCCATACACGCCCAATCAGAAACCCCAAATCTTGGTTTTGTGACACCCAAGTTGGCACACCCTCACCCAATTCCTCTTTTGTCACATTATTTGCAATAACATCGTCGCAAATGGTGCAATGGGGATGTTGCTTTCAATTTTTCACCTCACAAAGGCGTTTGGCATGCACACTTAGTGCATGAGACATAGGTGCATCCTGACACCTTAGGGCCTGACACATTATAGTAAACACCTAGGAGATATAATGTCTGGTTTCAATTATTCCTTAATGGTATAGAGAGGGGTTTTAACAATTATTTCATATATATTAAATAAAATTTTATGGTAAAAAATACTTAAAATGAAAGGTTAGCTAATTGATATTCATGATAAATAAATTACTAATACACTTAATATCTAATAGGGATAACAAATAAAAGTTATATAACATAACATAAAATTAATAGTTTTGTTTACTTCGGAAAATAATATATCAAATAAAATATAAAACTTATAGTTAACCATATTAATTTAATCAAAATACTATAAATAAAAATTAAAATAAATCTAATATTAAAAGCAAAAATTGTTATATTTAATATAAATATTACAATAAAAACTAACACAACCACATTTAGTAATGTGGGTTGATATACGTCAACAAACTTATATTAATCACATTAATAGTTATTAGGTGTATGGTAAGAATTTAATATTAATACTAATATTTTTTTTGTTAAGCTTGGCAGGTCCTCCTTTATAAGCAAATTTACACCACATAGGTTGGCTAGGTGGCCTCAACTTGCCCATTGGAAAACCAAGTCTGTTGGCCACCTATTCACATTGTATGCCATCCAAAAATATAAAAGTTTCTGTCTTGCTATCCAAGCTATATATGTCTTTGTTTCATGACCAGATGTGAGATTTCTATCTATCATATATTTGCATAATGAAAAGTAAAAGCTATCCACATATAAAAAAAAATTAAACAAGGGATATTAACTAGCCATTCTGCTCCTCCGAGGTTGATTCCATAGGCGCAGGGTCTTTGATATTTGATCTAGGCATCTCAGACAGTTCCAGGATACATGGGATATGCCTCTCTATTTTGTGCAACTGAATATCTTGCTTCCGGAGATGAAATTGATTTTTTTTGGAATTCTTGTTTGTAGCTCGACATACCTTGAAGAGAAACAACCATACCCACTGAGATCTGCTCCATAACTTTGCCCAGTAGTATTTTCATCAACTAATAGAGGTATCAGGTCTATTTGAATTGCATTATCTTGCCTCTGGTGTTGCCAGGGTCCGGGACAAGGGACCTCTAGTCTTCCATGTCCTCATTCTCACTTCCCGCTTTATTTCCTCTTCCCATTCCTCTAAAATTTTCCAAATGCCTTCATTAGTACCTTTGTGGTACACCTCAATAGCTTCGATGATAAGTTTCTCTACTGGTTTTACCCCCCTGCAAGGCTCGGATGTGCTCGGGTCCTTTTCATTTCTGGGCACCTAGGCCCATCTACCATGACCATGACTTTTCACTGGTCGAGCCATGGTGGAAATTCCCAAAATCCGTGGAGATTTGTAGGTTGTCTGTGAGCTTGAGGTTGAGGATGGCGTTGCTCGACCCTTCTAGTGCACCATCTCCCTCGTCCACAACAAACACACTAACAATGCCCACTTGTCTATACTCTGCTTCATTAAGACCTACCCCTTCACCACCTTCACTGCCACCTTTCCCACCACCCTTGCATGCAATCATGGCAAGGGCCACCACACCCATCGCCTCGAGCATGTGGGGGGCAGTGGTATAGTCCTTTGGGTTACTCTTCATTACTCCCCTCTTGCTATCCCAACCACCGGCTTGCACCCCGATCGGGGTAATATTAATACTAATATTAATTGTTATATAATTATATAAGTGATAATTAGGTTTTATAATATTTGGTTTAAAAATATTGGGTTTCAATATCATATTTTTAAATATTATTAGTAATAACTTATATTAATGTTAAATGTAATAATAATGTTAAACTCAATATTAAAACGAATATTTGAAACATAATATTATAAAATCCATATTAAACCCTAATATTATAAGCTCTAATGTTAGAACCTAATATATTAAACTTAATATTATAAAACTTAATTTTTAGAAAGTAAATATTATTAATGTTGATGTTAATAAATCTAATATTATAAACACTAATATTAAAACCTAATATTATAAACCTTAGTATTAAAACCCTAATATTAACAACCAATATTTTAAACCTAATATTTTAAGCTTCTACTAAAACTTAATATTTTAACTCTATACTAAAATCCAAATGTTAAAACCATACTATTATTATTATTATTATTATATCATAGCCTCAATCGAGGTGTGAGCCAGTGGTTGGGTAGCCGAACAAAGGATTAATGGACTTACCCCCATTTATAGTACCATCGCCCCCACATGCTCAAGGCGATGGGTGCGGTGGCCCTTTATATGATGGCATGCAACAAAGATGGGAAAGGTGGCAACGAGAGTTATGATAGTGTTGACCCTAACAACAACGAAGGGAGGAAGTTGGGTGTTATTGTTTAGATTGCTCGTGGATGGGGAGACTAGTACAACAGACAGGTTCAACGATGCCATCCACATCAACAAGTATATTGACTGTTTGCGGGAGTTAACGAGTATATATTCAAATATCTCTCAGCCCTCGTAATGTTGATGTGTTATCGTTTTCATTTAAGGGAGAGGGGAAGTATTATGGGTGGGAATTGCGAAATCGAGCATCGCTAGAGGAATTGGAGGTGGAGGCTGGTGGCATTTGCCTAGCCTTGTGTTTGTCTCTTGCACCTGCTTGGTATTTTATACAATTCTTTTTGCTTTGAAGTCCTTCTTTCCCGCATGGGAATCCTAGTGATACTGGACAAAGGGTCAAGTGGTGCAGCTCGTAGGGGTCCTGTTGGTATAGGTAGAGAGACAGGCCCAGGGGGTAGAGTATGTCAGTCCACCTCCAGTTTGGGTTATAGCCCTTGCTTTAGATGCATGTGTAGCCATAAGTAGATAGGTAGAAACCTCAACATGAGGGAAAAGGTTGAGAATTATGGGCAGGAAGTCTGGAAAGGGAGCAGAGGTGGCTATGACAAGCAGATAGATGATGACGATGTCATGGAGCTCAAGGATGAGGGGATGACTGGGTTGGGTTCTCTGTGTGCGTCTTAGGTAGAGGGGAAAGGGTATGCTTGCCTTGGTCGGTTGAGTGATGGAAAGTGGCAGGGCTCACCAACCTATAACTGGGGAGTGGAAGCTAACTTGCTTGATGCTGAGAGGAGGTGTTTGTGGCGAAGGGTAACCACTGGGGCGGGTAGTGGCTCGGCCCCCTCCGAGGAATTGACCTACGACCATGAAGGGCCCGACACTGTAATTAATGGGGGAGGGGAGGAAGAAGGCGGGTTGGCAAGCTGTAATATTACCACCTGGGTGTAAGGCTACTGTTATATCAAGTTAAATTGGCACTGGTTAATGACTTGTTGCAATGAACAAGGTTGGGATAGTGGAACCATGGCTCGTCTTGCGAAAACCCATGGTCGTGGAAGAAGCGTCCAAGCGACCAGGAGGGACACAGGCCCAGGCATGTTTGAGGTCTGCAGAGGTAGGAAATCTGTGGAAAGACTAATTAGTGAGGTGATAGAGGTGTACTGTGAAGACACAAATGAAGGAATTCGCAAAATTCTAAAGGAATGGGAAGAATATGTTAAATAGGAAAGAGAGACAGACACAAAAATGGAGGATTGGAGGACCCTTGTTCTCGACCTTGGAAACACAAGGGGCAGAATCACTCAAAAAAAGAAGACCCTATACCTATATTGGCTGATGAAAAACCTGTTGGGAAAGGCTATGGAACAGATCTTGGTGGGCATGGTTGTCATTGTCCAAGGCATGCTGAATTATAAACAATAATTCCAGAATGTGTAGCTCAACTGCACAAGCAGAATGAAAGACTTGGAAGAATTGAGAGGCACATCCCTTGTATCTTGGAATATATTGAGCTGTTGAGAATGAATGCCAAAGGCCCAGCGCCAATGGAATCACTTTTGTTGAACAACATGAGTAGAAAATCTCTCATAGTTTTGTTTATATGTGCGGATAGCTTTTACATTTCCTTATGCAAATATATGTGTAGGTAGAAATCTAGAGTATGGACATGAATCTGAGACTTGTATAGATTGGATAGAAAGACTGAAACCCTTTTGTTACTGGATGGCATACAATGTAGAAAGGTGGTCAACAGACTTGGTTTCCCACTAGGCAAGTTGAGGCCAACTAGCCAATCTATGTGGTGTAAATTTACTTTATAAACTAATAAAAAGGAGGATCTACCAAGCTTAAAAAAAAATAAAAATTATTATTATATTATAATAATACGTTAATACTATTATTATTATCAACAAAAACGGTGGCAATGCCACTACTTTTGCCTATATAATTCTTGTTTTTGTTTTTGAGGTTTGCTGGCTTTTAGAAATGTAAATGTAATTCTTGTTTTTGTTTTTACTGTTTATTGGCTTTCTAAAATGTAAATTGAACACAAAATATAGCTTAGCTATTTCCTTGTGTCAAACTTCGTGAATTTACAATTTCCTTCCATTACCAAAATCACAAAATCCTCTTGGAATATTTTTTATAATTGAATCTAATACGAAAAGAAATATATATTTCATTAAATAAAAAATATTAATCAAACTCTACTTTATAGAGAATAAATATTAATAATAAAATAAAGCCAAACTTTCTGGAAAATCAAAATCAAACCAGAGAAAAATATTAACACACACTTCGAGGTTCTTATGGTAATAAGGAAATAAATACACTCTAAAGCATATAAAATAATGAATCGTTACACTCATACAAAAAGAAGAGTTATATTACATTTTACATGAAAAAAATACAAACAATGTTGCTCCATGCACTATATATGTATATATACGCCTTGCATATGTACCAAAGCATGCTCTGCCATATATATGTATATTTATATAATATATAAATATCATATAATACATTATATGCATATAATTTTATATAGAGATATATAGCTTCAAACCCTTTGGGCAGTTGCTGGTATTTTTTTATAGAAAAATGTACTAATAGGAGTTATATTAGTTTATGTTGAGGGAATAAAGCAATTTTATGAAAATGACAATTTTTTTAATAAGTCGTTGTTTATTTTGATATATGACAGGAATAACCATCCATATCTTCAATTGCATTTTCTTACCCATGTAGTTTCAATTACATATATTTTATATTTATAATGTGTTTAAGGGATATAAAAATGTGTTTTTCATTTTAAATTTAAATATAAAAATATGGTAATTTTATATTTATAATGTGTTTCAGGGATATAAAAATGTGGTTTTCATATTAAATTGAAATATAAAAATATTGTTTTTTTAATGAAGAAGAAAAAATATATTTTTTAATTTCAAATCATATATATAAAAAATTATCTATATTTTATAAAATATAAAACAATATTATTTAAAAATTATTCTAAATTGATTTTTTTAATATGGTTTTACAAAATTGTATTCACATATAAAATAAAAACAATATTATTTAAAAATTATTCTAAATTGATTTTTTTAAATATGATTTTACAAAATTGTATTCAAGTCATGTGAGAAAAAATCTATGATTTCTTCTAGATGCAACTCTGAATCTAGTATGATAGGTTGTGGCTCAAGCTCACTTGATGTGGTTTTGAAGCTTGTAGATGACCATCACTTCTCTGCCTGCCAAATACAAGGTGAGATGATGGAGAAAACTTAAATGCAAGATTTTTCAATACCCTAGAACTAGTTCTGACATATGACTGAAATATCTTCTTGGATGTTGAAGCCCATTGCCAAGAAGTGATCCATCCAAGATGAATATTAGTTCTTGCAGGAGGTTTGTTTTTGAAGCATCTATTTGGAGAGTGAGTGGTTTTATGACAGTGCTCACATGTATGAAGATCAAAACAATGATCTTTCATATGGCCAACTCGGTCACAGTGTTGGAATTTAACAATATGTTGTGGTTGTTGTGGAAGAGGTGCAGAATCTAGAAAAATTTAAGGTGAATTATAATGAAGAAGTCCAACACTCTTAAACTGGATGGGCTTTGAGTAATCTAAAATATGAAAGGGCACCCCCTTATCATATCCAAGACCTGTTCTATGCTTGTTGTGGACAAGCTCTTCCTAAGGTCTAATGATGGGCTTGGGAAGTGTATGTTGAAATTTTGCTTCTGCATGAAACTTTGCTCTTAAACTACGCACTGAATGTGAATCAACCTCAAATTTATATTCTTGCTTCTAATGGGAGTCTGTCTCAATGTTTTGAACATAAAAAAGTTCAGAATGATGACTCCGTTGTTGTAATTCTTCTTGCTGAAGCTGAGATTCAAGCTATAAAAAATAAATCTTCTATTGTGCATTTTGTAGACAGATTCTAATGTCATCAAGAGAGGATTTTATGCCTTTTATTGTGTCATTAGTAGTAGACTGTATCATAGTATTCAAAAACTCTAATACTTCATAAATCTTGGCCATAATCGCAATAGTATAGACTTGGTGAATGAGACGTTGTCTTCTATTGAAGTTTTTATTTTCCTAATATCGAATAGCTAATGCCCAAAGAAAGCAACTTCTTCAAAAGGATAATTACAAGAGAATAATGTAAAGCAAAAGAATTACCTCCGTTGGACACTGCATGGAAGACGTGAGGGCTAGATATGGCTCCACTGCTTGAACTTGTAGCCAACAGTTGATAATGGTGGCTTTCTTTAAATTTTGGTTTACATAAACTTCATTGACATACTGTTATTATTCTCGGATGCGGGTGGCACCATCACCCTTACTGTTTCCCATGCAAGGAGTTAATGTCTAGTACTGCCAGTTGCAGAGCAGCGTGGCCTCCCGGGACTTAAACTCACGCGAGCTGGGGAAACTTATTAATGCTGGATCGGTTGGCGGATTCGCATTTATGCACTGCGTTGATCGATGCAACATTCCCTCAGTTATAATCATGCTGCTCCATAGCTATTTCACCATGCCTTGTGCTCAGTCGCTCGGCAACGGAGCTTGGTTTGCGGAGGTTGTTGGTGATGGACTGACTGTGGTTCACTGCTGCGAGCTCCAAGCCAATTCTATCAAGGGTAAGTTCTCCCCTGTTCTGGATTCACGCATTGTGTTGTTATCTACAAGTTCTATGGTCGTCTGCAAGTTCTGTGGTATTGTGTTGTCGTTTGCAAGTTCTGTTGGGCCTCCCTCTCACCTCAACTGACTCTGTTATGTTGGTTCTCCTGTCCATTATCCAATTGCGCCCTACCTCCTGTCTGTCATCATGGTTCATTCGGGCAAGAGGCATCGTTCAGGGGGGCGTCGTGACAGCCGTTTGCATCCCCCAGCCGATCATGCTATGGAAACTGCGCTGAAACCCTTCAATCCCTCCCCCGTCCATGAAGCTAGGCCATCTTTAAGCTCCGGTCATAAGCCCATTCTGAACAGTGCCTTCCAAACCACGCACTTTAAATTTCAAAGTAATTTGCATAGGCCCCTTGTTACTGCTCACATCACCATTATTCTCTCGGAAGAGGAAAATTAGGTCTCCCCTCTGGCCTGCATTGCCCCTGATCCTTCCCATAGTAGTGAGCATTCCACGGACAAAGACAGATTGGAGAATTGGAAAAATGAGAAGTCTAAACATGAGGAATTTCTCAAAAATCTTCCTCCCCCTAAAGATACAGGACCTACTACTGAGGAAGGGACTCATGGTGAAGCAAGTCATACCATGGCAATCCCTGGCAGCGACTTGGGCGACAATGAAGGTCTGAGGGCTGATGTTGTAGGTCTGGCTAAGAAGAAGAACCATGGCACGACAAAGGGGGAGTAGCGCCACCTGGGACTGCCTCCCTTTTTTTTATTCTGGCTACTGTTTCAGGCTCACGGTCAAGGTTCAGTGCTAATGTCCTACTGTTTTTGGCTTCCAGCTGGGGACTTGGTGACACATCATGTGCTGGCTTGCAATGATTTTATGTTTTTGTGCTGGATCAGTTCTTCTTCTCGGCATACATGTCTCTCTTTATGTCTTTTATCTGATCTCTGTAACTGGTTTCCCAGCTTATGTTTGTAAAGGGGCAGTTCTGTTCTGTTGAGCGCTTCCAAGCCTCGATACTATGTAAAAATATTTTGCCTTACAGTTAATAGAATTTAGTATTTGGAGAGAGAAAAAAAACATACTGTTATTATTTATTGAAATACAAAATGTGATGGTGATAGCGTAATCATGGAACCACTTGAACGAGCTCTCATAAACTTCTGAGTGGTTGCAGTGGAATTGCCTACTGATTTATTGCATCACTATTCTGACTATTCCAATGTTATACTGTGTTCACCATTCAACAATACAACTACAACGACACAATCATTTCTCTATCAGTGAAATCTTGCGCACAATGTCAAAATCGATTATTTCTTCACATAGACACAACCTTTGTACACTAGTAATATGACCTAGATTTGATCCTAGAATTGGCACATAGTCCTAGAAAATGGAGTTACAGTAGAAATGTGAGCTCACACAGGGGAGAGCTTCCTTCCGATGTCTCTTCAATTCTCACGGTCATCGCAGAAGTAGAGAATGGTAATAGAGGGCATGATTTTATGCTTTTGTCCCTTCAAACGCACTAGCAACAAGAAGAATGTCCTCACGGCCTCCACCAGAGAAAGAAGAATGTTTACCTTCAATACCCAATGCGTCCTTCAACTGAGAAAACCGTCTAGCAATCCATAATGACCATAAATAATCACTCCAAGATTAATTTTGTGCTTCTTGAATCTAGGGATTTATTCTTTGGCACAACCACAAAATTCTGGGCACAATGGTAAGGAAACTTGACCTCTACACTTATGCTTAACTTGTCCTCTTCAAGCGTCTCGAGCTATTCTACAACAACCTTGCTTTCCTCACAAATTTGACCTTAGACTTTGCTTGGAAGTTTGATTCTTTTGGTGACTTCTGCAACTTGATGAGAACCGTCTCACAGGCCTGGTTTAGGAACCATCCACCATCAACGTAAGTTTCCACCACAACGTGTAAAGTTGTAATGGGGCAGAAGTCCAGAGAAGGTTGGAGGGATAGCAGGGTCAATGAAAAGTTGATGAAACTAGAAGGAGGTGATGCAGAGTGGCGATATCAAACGACTCACAAAAATTTCATGTTTCTCAGCCAATTGTTTAGGGAAGGATGAGAATTTGGTGAACATGCATTTCCATCAATCAAACCCTTTGGAATTAATATTGGGGATGAAATGTTATCAGCAGTTGGGTGACTTATCCCAGAGCCCAAATTGGCAGCAAAAACAGTGGCGACAAACAAATCAGAGCCAAACCCAGGGAAAAATCATCTCATCAAAGGGGAATGGAAGCTCTCTAGATGTTCAAGAGTGGGATTTTATTGTATTCAGTGATAATGCACATGACTATGTGAAGAGAATGATGCGTGAGATACTCATAACTTTCTCTAGAATGTCAATCAATTGTTTTGGGAATCACAATGGCCAAGGGAGGGACTATGATTTGTGTATCCATACCTCTGATTGCCAATCCTATGACAAATTGGAAACATATCTCAGATCAATGACCCAGAAATATCCATACAAGTTAGCTAGAATTCACTTCGGCTTTTGTATGTTCCACAAAAATTTTCCCTGAACTTTGTACGACACAGTGAAGCATGTACAACTTAGTGAAGTGTGTATGTGAGACCAAGAGGGGTTGGATAACATAATGTTGTGTAATGGATTGTTTCAATGTGAGATGAATGACAATGAAATAAGCAAACACAGTAGAAATAATAGGAAAAGAAAGATCACATCACAAGTGGCTCAAATTAGAGTAGGGCTAGATTTCACCCGCTTTAATACCATGTTAAACATACATGGAATGTAAACAACGAATGTGAATGATAAGAATTAGATTGCATATATTATTGACATGATATACATTTATAGTACATGGTGTGACCCTTGGATTCATATTCCAAGTGGTCTCTTGGACTGTGGTAGCTATTCACATTCCACACCAACCCATAGAGGATTAGGTGTCCAACAAGATTCATGAGGTTAATTGCAAGTTTAAACATGAGTTTTTGAGTGTTTTTATGTAAATTGCATGTATAAATTAACATAAATAAATGATTGAACAACAACATATAATAGACATGAACATCACAAAAATAGTATTACAACATCACATGATGAAGGAGTTCACCCCGCTTGGGCTATGTCTCCTTGATCTAGCTTCCAATGGCTTGATCCTCTCTATTATGCTCAAAAGTGTGAATACATTAGTTTTCAATGCTCAGATAGCTCTGAAACCTAGTCCAATGGCTCCAGAATGCCCAAAAATGCATGTCTAGCCTCTTTCTGCTCCTGATTTGGTGAAAAACTCATCAAGTTATGATTTCTCCAAGTTTAATATTTGCTCTATAAACTCCCCAAATTCTAGCACCAAACCCACAATTTCACCCATATTTCCACTAACTGGGCACCATTTCCACCAATTTCGGGGCAAATTTGTCGGATGCACTAAATGTCCTATAAGGCCTAATATCCGAAAATTATGGACATGTGGGGGGCCACATGCTCGGGGCTAAGGTTAATGGCCTGCTCCCGCCGAACGGACCCCTACTTTGCTCCAATGGTGGTCCCATGGGGTGGCACGCACACAAGGGTTGGCCCCCGTCGCTAGCCCTTTCCTCGGAGGGTGCACAATGTCAACCTTAAATACACGTTGACACCCATAGTTATTAAGAACCATATCTGTGGCGTGTTGGTAGGAGGCTTGGCTTCTCACTTGGAGGTCGCAGGTTCAACCCCCTTCGCTTTTTCTAGGACCTTAACCAAAATTTTGGTGGCTCTCGGGCTGCCATGTTGTGGCTCCTGGCTATGCCATGTGGCAGCCTGTGGTTGGCCACTAACCATCCAATAGAATTCATGAAAAACTCCACCTAGGCACCTGCCACGCGTTAACATGCAACTCACTGGAGGTTAAATCAGTCATATGCACAGTCACCCTACCAGGTAGGCATGCCCAGTCAACGTCACTTTAGCAGTACAAACTGTTGACTAGGCTGTTTGCATTTTTTTTTTAAATTTGCATGTTTAGGAAAACGAACAAGACATGCTTCTGGGAGCATGCGTAGTTCGTTTCACACGAAACGAGTTCCACCAGTTTCAGGATGATGAGCACTACACGGTCTTTCAAGTTCCACATTGATCTGATAACTTTGAATTTTGAGCTATTTTTTGAGCACCTGATTAGGGGACCATGCGACTTATGAAAAGGAGGCTGACTTGAAGTATATTTTAGGAGGAAAATATAAATTTGATTTTTCTTTTCAATTTCACATGATGAAAATAACGACCATGGCTATCATATTTCCAACACTCCCTCTTAGCCAAGGAGGTAATTTTCATTCTCTATCTAAATATGAATCTCCCCAACTAAACCATAGGTATCACAACCACAACCTAAGGGAGAGATCACAAGTACAAGTCTCTCTCTCTATCAAGATCAATCTCCCTGGCCAATTGATAGGTATGATAGCCACAACCTAAGGGAGAGATACTCAATCTCATCACGAGGAAACATCTATAGCATCCATTGAGGAAAAACCAATCATATACACATGGTACATATCCCCGACCACAAACAAGGTCTCATGACCCATAAGCTTAGTGAGGAATCCTTATCTCAATCCCCGACCACAAATAAGGTCTCACAACCCATAGCCTAAGGGAGAGATCATATGCATGGGATACATCTCCTCGATGAAAAATAAGGTATCTTGGCCCACAACCTAAGGGAGGAACCCCTATGTTAATCTCCAACCACCATAAGGTCTCATGACCTGTAGCCTAAGGGAGAGAACTCGAGATTAATCTCCCCAACCAATCCATAGGTCTCTCGACACATAGCCTAAGGGCGAGATCACAAACTTAGTGCCTCATAACCAAGCTCCTTGACTAGATGCATTGGTCTTCCAACCCATAGCCTAAGGGAGTGATAATATTCCCAAACAATCCATAGGTTTCCTGGCACATAGCCTAAGGAATATTCATGATACTATCAATCAATGCTCCCTCTCCAAAGGGATTCTTAGCCATTCCAATATTCTCACATAATAATAAAAAGCCAGTTCAACACTTCATTAAACATTCTAGTAGAAAACAACATCCAACTATTCAATTGGTTTCAGCTGGGGCTTCTCACAGAAGAAAACATCAAGAACCTGCTCATCAATAGAAAATTGTGTTATACTCGAATCCAACAGAGAAGCAAATATCAATGACCTTCTCATCAGTAGAAAAGTGTGCCATAGTCAATCCAACGGAAAATAAGTGGCTTTTCACATAATCAAATATCAACAACCTTCTCATTAGTAGAAAATTGTGCCATAGTCGAGTCCAACAAAAAATAAGTGGCTTCTCACAAAAGCAAATATCAACGACCTGCTCATCAAAAGATCAAATACATTAGCTACATTTCCAACTTCAATTGTACAACATGTAGCAAGAACATCCATGTCATTCAAACCAATACAACATCCACAATATATCCAGTCAAATAGACTCAACAACTTCATGCATCATATGGTTCAACAAACCAATCAGAAGGATACATCAAATAAATAGCAGAGTCTCACAACTTCTTCAAAATTTCCTCAAGCAAGTGTCCATGGACTCACAATCCATTATGCCACAACCTCAATAGATATTTCACTAGCCTCATACCATGATATCAGTCTTACAATTCCTCAATTAACTCCCTCTTACATTGGACTAAGAGGACCTTAGTCCTTTTTAGAGACATACCATCAACACATAGCAGAAAATCCACGGGTTCTTATTCAACATATTTGGATCAACATTAATCTTCAAGGCTTCAATCCATATTCTCAATTGACTTCTTTGCGCCATGGATAAAAACATGCTTCAATTAGGTTGATCTTGTTGTCTCCCTCTGAGTGCAAATCTCATCCAATCATGAGTCTTCTTGTCACGTTGTTCTTCCATCCATTTCCAACGATTGCCACATCTTGGTAGTCTTTATTATGTACCTACAATCCACGCTAGGAGGCCATGGAAGAACAAATACATCCAAGAAAGATATAAAACTACAAGGGACTCATAGTGTAACAACAATAGAAACAATCAAGAAAGTACTTATCTCTTTAGAATGTGTTAATTCCCTCTTGATTAGTCTTCTTGGGTCTAGTTACCCTTATTCAATTCATCAAAGATTTAATCTCGTCCACATAATCATCATCATATAATCCACATCATCAAGAAATCCACATCATCAAGGAGTCCATATCATCATTAAGGAGTCCAAATCATTAAGACCTTGACCTCGTCCACATAATCATCAAGGAGTTAACCTTGTCCACATCATCAAAGAGTCCTCATTATGTAGGAGTCCATATCATCATCAAGGAGTCGACCTTTTCCACATCATCAAAGGGTCCACATTATCAAGGAGTCCAAACCATCATTAAGGAGTTGTCATTATCATTATCAAGGAGTTGTCCACATCATTAACATCATTAACGAATCGACCTCATCTACATCATTATCAATGCGTCTACATCATCATAAAAAAATCCACATCATTAGTAATGATTAAAAAAAATACAACAAAGTACATGATAATTATCTTTTGAGGACCTGACAACTCCCTCTTAATATTTAGGCTTCTTGCGTCCAACCTGCAAATCAACCTTATTTATCAAGATTTCAAATATTCTAAGAGCTATGGTTTCTTCTTCTAAGTGGAAGCAATCAATTCATAAGCAAAAGAATTTGTCAACCCTTTTTGTCTTGATAGGGTTTGTAATATAATTGGATTGGGTTTTGACTCTAAGCCCTAATAATTATTTAGCGTTTACAAACCCACTCATTCTTGAATTTAATTTCATAATGATTAAATTTCATTAGCTTCATTACATTCATCATGCAATTTCTTCATTTGCATCCTTATTATAAGCATGATGTCATGTCTTGCAAGCATTCAACAATTTTCGCTGTCTGCATAGAATTTTATTCCTAAAAAAAAAGAAATGCCATAATCATGGATCTTGAGAAGTCTTTATAACATAATCTAGTCTATAAATCCAATAGTTTTTGCTTCAACAAATTTTGCAATCCAAACTTCATTCTTGAGGAGGAACTTGGCCTCAAGTTAAAGATTTGTTCTTCTTAAGAGGAGCATGACCCATTTTTCACTCATAGATAGTAGATAAACCCATTTAATAATGCCACAAGTATCAAATCAATTTTATGGAGATTCCTTTAAATTTGTAGACAACCAAACTTTCCTTTACATATGGAACCACAAGTTCATACAATTTTTTAATTCAACTTATCTACAAAATATTCGACATTCTTGACACAAATGTAACATGGTTTGTTCTCCTTGTTTTTCCTTCCAAGTTTATCAACTTTGAACTATAAAAATTTCCTTTCATGCAAGGTCATCAATAAGCAAGGGCCTCCTTTGGCTTATAGAATTAAATTGAGATAATGGCCTTTCGATCCTTAAAGGAGCTCACATAGAAACAAGGTTAAAATATCATATATATGAGAAAAATGCATACTAGAATAAAGGGAATTCAAATTTCTTTGAGTAGTTATCATTATCAAGTTGGCTTCTAGGTCTACCTTTTTTCAGCGTGCGTCGTCCTTTGTTTATGTATAGGGGTTATCGTTCAACAACTTAGAATTCAAGTCTTCCTATGGGACTGAAGTTTGTCCTCTAACTTTGCCTTCCAGAGTTTCACATACATCAATAGAGATACTTCCGACCTAAAATGTGGTTAGGCAAAGACATTTACACCCTACTAAGAATCCTCCTTCCAACAAGATGGCTCTTTCTTTAAACTCCACCATAGAGGCATTTTACACACTAATAATTTCAAAAATACCTCATAGAAATGAAGTTTGGATCTTAAATTAGGATAATATACATACTTTAGACCCATTCCATTTCATAGGCCTCAAACTTGACACTATTCCAAGATCGGTCTTAATTTGGACTTGATTTTCTTGTCCAAGATTGGAAAAAATTCACCTTAGCTCGAATCAAGGTTCTCATCATACATAACTCGCACATAGATAGCTCGAATTACTACACAGATGTTTGGATTACAACTCACACCAAATTTACTTGAGGGTCATCTTACAGAACTTGAGTCGCTTGCCAACAAAATCATGGATATACTATGCTTGTTACAACAAATTTTAGTTACCAAACTTGGATGTTAAAAATATGATTTCTTGTAGCTCGAATAATATACAACTTGGATCCTATTTGGATCATAATTGTTATTGCAAAAATTCTGATCATAGAGCTCGGATCATGGTCTTTCTTTTCCAGAGGTATAACACAACTTCTTCATTCACATAGATCCTTATATTTGCATCATACCTTATAGTTTGTAGCCTCAACCTTTGTGTTATTTAATTGTGATTTTGGGTCTGTACGATTTTCATAGAGAATAGGTTCCTCAGGTACCTCACATAATGAGAACGAGATGATACTTGCATAAAGAGGCCACAAAAGAAAGTTTAGAAGACTCATAAATTTTGGATGCCTTACCACACATAGATTTTGGATGCCTTCCAACTCAGATACAAGATTGATTTTGCAGAGATATAATCCTTAGAACTTCACATTAATCTACAAGAGTTTTGTGTCTCAATTTCACATAAATTAGATGCCATAGAAAGATCTTAATAAAGGAGTCACAAAGTTCGTATAAATATTGCATAAAGGAGTCAAAAACCTCATATAAAATTAGATACAACTATTCATAAAACCTCACATATCTCAAAGATATATAGGCCACCAAATATGCCACAGACTTGGAGATAATTCAGTTTAAGCCCCAAACCTTCACTTTCCTTTCATGAACTTCAAATTGTTTTTTGATATTTAACCTTGATTTGATTCCATGTTGAGATTTCTAAGGTACATGCTAGATTTTTTTTTTCTTCTTCATGATAACTACTTTTAATGATCAGTTAGCATTAATTACATATCCAATATGATTAAGTTAGTTATAAAGAAGAAAAAATCAACCAATAAACATGAAAGAGCAGTAAAATAACCATGAGACAATGAGACAAGACATAGAAATTAGGCTCGAGGCCAAGGCAAAACCTACAAGGGGAAAACGAAACAAATTTTTCCTTATGTGAGAGAGAGAGTTCAATTCATCATTACAATGGAAATCATATCAAGATAATAGCCAAACTAGTAACCAAGAACAAGATGAAATGTCAAGCCCTCCTCTTGAGATTTTCAGCCCCTCCTTCCTTTCTTCACTGGAATAGAGCTTATGATAAGATAGTTTGATGTGAAAAATGAGAAGATGTAGTATCCTTTTTATACTGATCAAGGGGTCAAATGGGCGTCTCTTAGGGACCCAACCAGCTTATGAAAAGGAGGCCGAATTGGGTATATTTTAGGAGGGAAAATATAAGTTCAATATTTTTTCAATTTCGCATGATGAAAATATTTTCCATGGCTTTTGATATGATGGACATATTGGGGAGGAGAAATTTCACTTAAGTTTTGAAGTCCTTTGGATTGAGCTTGACTCATACCCTTGGGATTTTAGGTGATATTTTCCTTCTCAATGGGCTTAGGGAATGGAAATGGATTCATATCTTCTACATGATTGGGAATTTATGGTTCCCTATACAATACAAACGATGTCCTGTTAAAAGTAAGTATGCTTGCATATGACAGGTCCATTTTTCATTTCCCTCCAATTGAGAAACACCATTTTCTTGAAAATAATATTCCCCAAGTATTAGGAACGTCAATGCCTATAATATCCATTAGAACATATATCTATTTATTAGTTATCAAAGAAACCTTGACATCTTTGATAAGAGATATATGGGTATGGATTTTGAATCAAAGCCACACACATTTTTATAAGTCCTATTGATATCCAAATCTAATTGACGCATGACTTTGAAAGGAATTACATTTGACGAGGCTCGAGAATCAAGTGTGCAATTATGCAAGATGAGATTGTTGATCACCAAAGAAAACAAAAATGGTTCATGTGAGTTTTTCTTATCAATATACATGTTTTGTAAAATGACCAAAGAACCCTAGAGATAATTTTCAAAGTTGAAATGCTTCCTAATTTGCATCCTTTTCTATCTCCAAAAGAGGAACCTGTACATTTACTTTAGTTATTAATATCAACATCCAACACAACATCATGGTTTTGATGTTTTTTCCTAGGCATAGTTTTAAATTTTACCTCAGGTTTGTCTTTCTTATGACAGGTCATACTAAAGCCGAAACTTGTTTTTTCTTCGTTAATATTTTCTCTAGAAGATTACAACCCTTAAAGATTCCATTATTTTTGAAAACCATATCATTATCATCATAATATACTTGATCAGGATTTGGATGGAAGTAAGAGTCACTAAGAAATATATTGAATGGGTCACCATCATTGATGACATTGAAGTGCTTGGGGTTTTTTTCTCCTCCAATTGGTTATATGGACACTCTTCCTAGGTGTGATATTCATCAGAAGGATAGTGCCAAGCATACTCTGCATGTTCCACCAAAGTGGTTGGGGAAAGGGTATTTGGAACATACTATACAGTAGCATGGTATCCATCATGTGCCTTCTTTTCTAGAGGTCCCTCTTTATTAAATTGTGGTTTAGGATGGAGTCTTTGGAAAGATCCCCTTTCTCTTTCCAACATGACCAATTTATTCCTCACTTCTATCTAACATTGCATCAACTCATTAGTAACTTTATCAAAATTTTAGGAAAATTCTTGCAAGGAAGGATACACCTGGATGCTAGGCTTCACTTTAGTTTCAATTCAAGCCCTAGGATAGGTGAACAAATCAATCATGGCAACATTCAAAATTTGCTCAACTTAAGTATTTACGGCTTTAGCTTCATCCAAGGCCTTTTGTCCCGAAGGGAATATCTCAAATGTTAGGGAAACGTTAGACATATTTATGAAGGACGGTGTCATCTGTTGGCCTATATTGATTAGGGAGATCCTTGAGTAATTTTTGGAATTGTTGAGTAAATTCCTTAACAATTTCATTCTCAATTATCTCAACTTCCAGTAATTTCTCAAGAATGATGACTCCTTCCTTGATTATGGCCTATATTTTTTGAAGGAATGGTGAAAGGTATCCCAATCATTGATACTACCTTGGGGTAAACTAAGATACAAATTCCTAGCACTTCCTTTCAGAGTCAAGGAAAATAGCATCATTAATACATTCTAATCCATGGTCAACTTAACACTCACTACCTAGTAAGACTCATGCATATGTTTCTCTATAGTGATAAAATAGTACCATTGAATTTAGGAAACCATTCACAATACTTCTTAGGTAAGGGACGTGGAGCAAAAGGGAATTCTCTAACATGGAATGGACTAAATGCAACAATGAGCCATGGCTTATCCATGGTGTTAAGGATGATATTTTCTACAAATATAATTCTAGCCATGAGAATATTTAGGATTACATGGGACATAACTCATTTAATAGTATTTAAGGTAGTATTATTCTTCCTTAGATCTATGGTATTGTCAGAAGAACTACCAGGGGTCTTAATGGGGTTGTTTTTAGGAGTCGCCATAAGATAAGCTTTTTTGTCATCTTAAATGTTCTCTTCAAAGGAATGAAGCTCAATATTCGGATATCAAGGAAGTTGAATCAAATATCCCCTGAAAACGAAACCAAAATATGTTTCTTGAAAATCTAGTAGGTCTTATGAGAGGCCTCACAAGGACTAGACCAAGTGACAACACTATGAGGTAGGGCCCAATGACGCCACAACGACCAACTCGTGCACTTTAGTTAATTTCACCATAAGGGAGGCTTCCCTATGTACGTAACCTAATGGATATTCTGAGTTTAAGGCTAGGAGGTGACAAGGATATGCTGAGGAAAGACACTCAATTTAAGGAAACGACTCAAAATATCATATACAAGGAAAAACATGCCCCTTGAAAGGCTTATATAAGGCACAAGTGACGTAGTTTTTAGTGAATAAGTAATTATAATAGGCTTACAAAGGTACACAAGGCCAAGAAAAGTATTGATATGATGAATATGATCAATATTTGGGACAAAAAGCCTTCAAAAAGACCCAAGTTGAAGACTAGGGCTAGATTAGGGTTTCCCCTAGGGAAAACTTTCCTAGGGTTTGTGACTTCAACCATAAAAAGGAATAATTCACCATGGAAAAGGGGTGATTTTGAGGCAATGAGTTAGAAACCACATGCATAACCCTTTCAACAGAAATATGCACATGTTGTAGTTGAATTTGGCCCATCCCTAGCCTAGTGGCTTGCCTTAAAGAGCCAAAAATTTAAAGGTGAGAGAGAAATTTAGGTTTTCGAATTTTTTTATGTTGTGATAACCTATGTGGAAATGCCAATGCTTGACCTTGGGTGATGGAGTCTATAGGGAGATCTACTTATGAAAAATCAAACCCTAGAATGGACTGAGGGATAATGAAAAACCCTAATTTTCAAAACCATAGCTACCAATTTATGAGGGAATAAAATAATTGAGGAGAGATTAACATGAAGGATCACACAAAGGATTTTCATACAAATATTAAGGGTAATAAATATAATACTTTGTCAAGATTTCATAGAAAAATACTTAGTAAAAACTAGCACATAGAAACCATAACAACGGCCATTCCATGCAATAGTCATAAAGATACTCAACAATGTAGAATACTTACAAGAAAATGCATCAACCAATCCTTTATTATTCGAAAATTATATTTCCAAAATGAGATAGTATACCCACAAGAAAATACTCCACAAAATATCACATCTCTACAAGATACAAGTTTATTTTAGTTAGGTTGAGATCTCTCAAAGAGGCTAAATTGATCCATAAGTGATGATGAAAAGAAAAATTATGTGACCTCTTTTTATATAAGGTCCACCTCAACTAATTTATGACTAACGAAGCGCCTCAATCAAGTTTTACATAGGACAACCATGGGTTACAAGCCAACATACTAGTTAAGTGATAAAATAAGCCATAAATGCCCACATGTGTGAGCCATAGCCTCCAAATATGTTGACGTCATTCCCTCATAGGGATCCAAATGCCATGTCAAGTTGTCATGATATGTGAAAATGTGTCATGCTATTAGAACCATCCAAAATTTGAGGAAGATCCCTTAAAGTCGCTCCAAATCCTCCTTTAGGGATCCAAGGTCCAGTTGGGGTGCTATTATGTGAGTTCCATGGGTCTAGAACTATCAAAGAAAGGCCTCTTCTCTCAAGTGTTAGGGATTATCTAAGTGTAGAAAGCCCTCCCAAGTCTCTCAATGGGAGACCATCCTCATATGGGCTCTAAATCAAGTCTTGCCTATCAGGTTTTGTCAAAGCCATCCTAGGGGCATGTTGGGTCCAATTGTGTCATCATGAAGAATCCACTATGTTATTTCAAAGTAGGCCAACTTCCTAGATCCTAAGGGTGTTGTGGGGCATGTAAAATTTGCTCAAGTCACTAGGTGGACAAACTCTCTCAATTTTGCATCTGTTATGCCATTTATTTCTTTGAAGAGGCTTGGGTACTTGTGGAGTGGGTTCCCTCAAGGCCTAGGTTGTTGCGGAAGACCTATCAAAACAACATGAACTTAAGTGAAAGAAACCACCCAACAAACACTAATATCATATATGAATCTAAGTGGAACAAACTTGAATGTTACGGGAATATTAACATTTCTAACAAGTATCACCTTTCGATATTGAACTAGATCAAGTCCCATAAAGGTGAATGTAAAGTAGGGAGTAATCGTGGAGGCGTGAGTTGTCATGCTCATCCTGATTTTTCCACCCCTCTTGTGTGCCTTTTACTTCTTCTTGATAATTCTTTATATTACGACATATATCTCAAGGGTTAGAGCTTGCTCTTTGTGATGTAGCATTTATATTACCCCTTAAAATGATACAATTTATAACTCATCAGGGATGGGACATGTAAGGGTTATTTTTGATGTGAAGGAGCATGATGTGCTTAGGAACTGGGTGATGGCTAATAAGTAGGGTGGAGCTGATGCTAGGCTTTTTCCCACATGCTAATTTATGTCCCTGGCCATCTTTTGCAGTTTGATTTTCTTCTTTCTTTTTTCGTGTGGCCATGATATGCTTTTCCATTCTTTTAGCCGTATCAACCTCCAAGGAAATGTTTTCCAACCCTACTTAAGGAGTGTGGAAATGTGGGTGACAAATCCCAAATTACCAATGAAATGTTAGACCAGAAGAATGGATGTAGTATATATGGCTTGTGACATGTGATGGAAAGTGTCAAGTATCGTATAGGGGATAATGAACACACTATCTCAATCTGGGTTTTCTAAGTAGTGCCCATCTTATAACCATAAGGCCTCAAGGGAGGTCCCATTATATTAGGGCTAAAGATTCACCCCACTGGTAAGGAGGGAGAAGAAATTTACAGTTAAGATCAGTCGATCTTCCAAATCACCCCTTTATCCATACTAAATTCCCAAAGCAAACAAGTATACACACCCAATTGCAAAATGATCATAATAACTTTTGAATAGTATGCCACCTTAATCCAAGTGTTAATGGTAAATAGGGAGAGGAATATGGCTTATGAAGATGGTAGAGACGCACAACATATCATCATCAAATATTGGTTGTCAGGGGCTCCTAGCTAGTTGGTTGTTTGACTAGTTATCAAATGTAGGAGATTTTTTTTTTTCCTATGTGGTTACCCATTTTGGTGGGTAACATGATGTATGTTGCATTGATTGAGCTTTTCATGAAGGCACTCATGTTTTTTGAAAATGGAGTTAGCAAACCATTCAGATAATTGGCCTCATGCATGCTTGTTGATGACAAACATGTGGCTTTCGTCTAGTTTTGATATTGTTCTTGCCTCCAACACACATTAATTTTGTAAAGAGTGCTCATGGTTGCATTTTCATTGTTCATGGTTCCGTGGATGATACATATGGTTACCTATACTTGAGTAATTCTCATAGTTTTCTCACACATGTTGTGATTCTAATAATTTCTCTTACACCATCATTAATTTCAAGGGTGCTTGCAGTGCCACGATCAATATTTATGATACCTTGAACATAATGCATTGTTCCATGAACACAAACAATGTGCTCTTGGTTCCATCCATGTTATAATAATTACTTGATGTTCCACTAACGTCATTAGTTTCATAAGTAATCTTCATAGTTCCATTAATATTGTTCAATGGTCATAGTTACGAAATTTGAAACAAATTTGATAATTCAACAATCCATGCAATTTGGTTGAATTAATAGTCAATTGATTATTTTTTTTTAATGCTCTTCAATATAAAAGAATTACAATAGATCTATGAACACGATAACATATTTTAGTCCTGTCCACAAATACATGAAAAATCAATAAAATTACCAAAACATGTAATTCTCTATAATGAGTCCATTAATTTATTAATGCAATTAAGAGTTGTTAAATAAAATTTGGTTCACTTAATTCATAAACTCAAAAGTGCAGAAATTGGCATAGTTAAAGTTAGTGTACCAACGATTGTTTATTCGCTTAATAAGAAGTAAAATTTCGACTTTGCATTGAGTTTATTCTTCTACGTTTCTACAAGTTGAAATATATTTAGAGTTTTCTCACGAGAAGTATGAGCGTGTCAACACGAAGTATTATTTATTATTAGTCCCTGCCTCCGGCATAGCAGGGACTATAGCGTTCGATAAGACGTTGACCAGCTATTAAATTACGGGTTGACCATGTATTTTTGAGGGTTATTCACTACTTAACCAAAGTTTATGCTGAACGTTTTGCTCTCCAAAAAACTTTAACCAAAGTTTTTGGTTTACCCTCTTATTGCCCGCCTCACTTCGCCCGATGCACCCACAATTTAATTTATCCTAAGTTCTTTCTCCCTCACTTCGCCGGATGCGCCCACAATTTAATTTATCCTAAGTTCTTTCTCACCTAAGTTAACAGCATCCGGCCCACAATTTAATTTATCCTAAGTTCTTTCTCACCTAAGCTAATAGCATCAAAGTTTAGACGTTTGTTCATTTGCATGTTGAACACCTGTCAGAGCCTGTGTTTACCACCCAAGCTTACACAGGGTATGGAACCTTGTCAAAGCTTATATAACAAGCACAAAAAACCCTGAGAAGAGCCTTCCACCTTTGTGTACTCGTTCCTCTAACTCTGGTGAGTTCTTTTGATCTACACTGAAGCCATAGCCTGCATTGTTTCATCGTGATGTCTCTGCATTGTTTCATCGTGATGTCTCTGTCCGACAAGCAGAGAACCCGATAAGCAGAAAACCCTGCAAGGAGCGAGGAGCCTTCCACCTCTGTGTACGCGTTCCTAACTTTGGTGAGTTCTTGTGTACTCGTTCCTAACTCTGGTGAGTTCTTTTGATCTACACCAAAGCCATAGCCTGCATTGTTTCATCGTGATGTCTCCGTAGTCTATAAACTCAAATATTGTGTTGCTAGATCGCAGTGCCGAGTACTTGCAGGGACTTGCTGATTACAATAACATAGAGTTCTAAACATGTATTCAGAAATTATGTGACTCATCAATGGGTATTAGTGACGGCATTGTGAGTCAGATTTGCTGTAATCTGCTTTTCTTTCTTTCATTTTCTCTGCTTCTTTGAGTCTGTAGAACGGCGTTTGTCAGAATCTTCATTTTTTGATGGAAGGCTGGCTTTCGTGCCTTCTCTTTCTTCTCTTTTCTGTCAACCGACGCTGTTTCGAAGTCAGTAAAAAGTTAGGTTTTCATTGATATTCTGCCTTGCGTTGACGGCTTTTAGTGTGATATGAAACAGGGCGTCTTTCTTTCACGTTTCTGTCACTTGGCAGTACGTCTACAAGATTTTGTTCGTCTCACTTGACAGAATGTTCTTCGACCCCTCTGTAGCTAGAACATGCGCTTCTTTTGCTATTTCCGCGCTCAAAGTAGCACGGCAGGTTTTGCTTATTTCCGTCTATTGGGGGATGGAAATTCCAGACATTTATAAGTCTTATCAGCGAGGGAGGCTTCGCGGCATTATCTTTGCGAGACCAAATCCGACTTCTGTCAACTGAAAACTTGGTCGATTGACGAAGACACGCTTCTTGAGAACTCTACTATTATTTCTATTATAAAATATCTCTATCAATTAATGTTAGTCGTGTTTCTTTAAATCTTTGAAAGCGAGGATTCTGCCTTACCCGCATCCTATTATATCTCAGGAAGGTTCTTGATGTAATTTCAGTTGTTTAGTTTTCGTCATTAGATTATTTTTCCCCGAGATCGGCGTAAAGTTACTGCTTCATTAATCGCTGCAGAGGTCATTTATAGTACTGTTGGAATATTATTTAATATTATCAAATACCTGACCAATAATCTTATCGAAGACAGTGCTTTCCATTGTCCTATCATCTGATACCTGTACATGTAGATCTAGGTCCACGGCTTCTATAATTACAATAATAAATTGTTACTGCGTAGCTAATTAATCCTGAACCTCTATCTCTTTTTGGTTTTTCCTTATAATTACGAATTTATACGTTCAGCACACACTATATATATATATAGATATATATATTAAATAATTAAAATTTCATAGTTACCAAATTGCGCTAAGCAAAAAAAACAAAAAAAGCAACAATACTAATAGAATATCAAATAGTTCGATAAAAATTCGATCCCGTTCACAGCGTGAAGTAATCAGAAGAGCCAAAATTCATGCTTCATAATTTATGCACAAGGATTTGTTAATTCGCGTGCATAGAATGTGTGCAGTTCCTCCTAAACACAATTAATCAACCATTAATTGTGAGTTGGGAAATGTTTTATTTTCCAATTTGTGTTGAAATTTTTTATTTTTCAGTTTGAGAAAACAAGAAAGTAAAGAATATGAGAAAATATTTATTAATTATAAAAATATTTAGTATAATTTTGAATTAAGAAAAAAATTTAAAAATTGAAAGAAATATATGGTTTTCTTAATAAATGTAGTTTTTCAAAATTAATTATATAAAAACGAAAAATTATTAGAATTATTATATATATATTATTATATTTATTTTATAAATTTATTATATATATATATAATAATATATATATAATATTATATAATTATATTATATATATAATTATAATTTCAAATGAATGGGAAAAGAATGAACCTAAATTAGATATCCAGATCTTTGAGATGTATACTGTAATTTTTTTTACAAATTAAAAAATTCAACTAAATTTTTATTATATCAATTGGAATTAGAATCCCGAATCAAACATGGTAACTATTTATTTTCAAAAAATTATTATCCAATTCTGTTTTAAAAAACAAAACCTAGACTTAGTGAAAAATAAAACTCGTTGATAATAGTAACCATTGATTCGCTGCCAAATTTTTGTTACTCGACACTCCCACAATTCAGATTTTATTAATGGTCTGCTAAATACAACTTAATTCTTCTTATTTCCAAGGCATTAGAACATATTCCACTCTCTGTCGGTTAATGATACGGGGGGGCCTGTTCTCCTGGTCCACTACTCTCTGCTCCCCGAGTGGAAGACCGGCGATTGAAAATTTGCGTCGATTCGATCTGCTATAGCTGAGTTTCATTAATAGTCAAAATGGAGGATGTGGAATATTTTATGACGTGCGGTGACGGATTTCGGGAGCTTTTGTCTAAATTCCTTATGCACGATAATAATAACTACCTCCTTCATTTAAGCATTTAAGCCTATAACATACACATAATATCTAATTCTTTTAGTAAAACTTCTGGCAAGGTCTCCGCAGTCTACCTTATCTGCAGTTGGCAGTTGGTCCAGGGAAAGCTCGAAGGGTCCTTCACAGGTCTTATCCCCGCCAATAACTCCTTTGACAGAGAATACTGATGCATGGGATTTGCTCTATGCAGCGGCTGGCGAAGTTGTCACGCTGGAGATGGATGGAGCTAATCCAATATCCACATCTCCAATGCATGTTTAAACCAAACAGTTCTATGATCTCTTAATATGCTCAGTAATATAGTTCCAATACGAAAAATGTGGAAGTTGAAATGAATTTCACCCTGAAGTGCATGTGGTTGTGGAAGTAACTATGATGAAGTTTTGAAACTAGGCTGTGAGGTAGGTTTTATAGACTCAATTTTGAAATTCCTATTATGCTCTTATTGATATGTTAGTACATTTTATTAGAGATTTGGGAGTGGGTAAGGTTTCTAATATTCTTGTTTAAATGTTGTACATATTAAGGTAACTTACTTTAAGTTGCTCTTCTGTTTATAGAGATGGTTATATGAGTATTTATTATTCTATGTATTGAATCATGTGTATCATGGCTTTGATATGGAAATCATGGTGTAAAAAAGATAATAAACGATATAATTGTTTTCTTTGCATCTATATTTTTTAAACAAAGTAATCAGCACATTCTTGATGTGATTCATGAATTTGCATAAACTATTATATGTAAGTATCTCCATGAGTAATCATGTGCAAAAGTATTAAACTATCATATGTAAGTATCACCATCAGTAATCATGTATAAGCAAGTATTTCAACATTTCATTGTATAAAGTTAATTTTGGATGAGGTAAAATGGGTAAATGGAGAGCGAGTTTAAACCCAGCATGCTTCTCTAAGTCACTATATAGTTTAAGTTTGTATTTCAGGCACTCTTTGCGGAGGGCCTTTTTTCACAGTATAGATTACTTTTAGGCTTAGCTTTTACCTGCTCATGCTTCAGGTTCTTCAGGTTGAGCGATTAACATTTGCTACTGCTGTAGTTAGAGAAAAAAAAGACATACTGCTGTAGTTAGAGAAAAAAAGACATTTGCTACTGCTGTAGTTAGAGAAATTTTTTTTTACCAAGGTTCTTTGGTGCGCTTCTTCTGTTGTCCTCATGATTTAGCTGGACTTGTTGGATTGTCTACTGTCTCCAAGATACCTCTACCTTATCTTCTAGCATATTGATTCTGGTCTGTTCATCTAAAGTGGTTGTGGGAGAGGGAAATAAAAAGACGGGAAAGCATCTTCTGCTTCACTGGAGCTATTTCTCTCTGTGCCATATTGTAATTCATTATTCATTAATGTTTTATGCTTTAATGATTTCTAAATTTTGTGTTACATAATTTCTTGTAATAATTTTTTATAGATATTAGGAAATAATTATATTAATAAATGATTTTGGCCAAAGTACATAGAGATATTATAAAAAAATATTACAAACCTTGTATTGAATATCATGATTTTGTAATTTTCTTTCGAGAGATTAACCATTTGTATAAAGTAAATTTTATAATTCAGAAACCCTAAATATTGAATTTACAAGGGAAGTCTGCCGTGCTAAAATAAAATCATAATTACAAAATACAATTCGTTTTTGATAACAAAAACAATGGATTCCAATTTTGTGAAAATGTTGAAGAGTTAACCTGTAGGGAGACACAGGAAAGATATTTTATCTGTTCATATAAATGGATTGTATAGTTTTATATGTGTAAGAGTAAGAGTATAAGAGTAACAAATGAACAAAAAGGCGGAAAGTTTAAAAGAAATACGAAGGTTTCGAGAAAAACAATATCAAAACTTTTATCTTATTGCATAATCTGTAACTTGAAAGTTGTTTTACAATCTAAATAAACATATTTTGTAAATACAAAAAGCCCTATATTAGGGAGAACTACAATTAGAGGTATGTTTCAGGGCAGGGCTACCCTAATCGATGATGGAGAGATTTGCAAATTAACTCGAAGCTTCACCTTCTTGATTTGGAAGAGAAGGGTGAAGAGGCCATGGCTGCTTCCGACATGGGAGGTACAGAGAATCAGAATTCTGTTCTGCACTGGAAGAAGAATCGTTGCCCTAATCCCAACCATTTACTGCATGTAGGTCTGAACAAATAAAAAATGGTGGTTAATGATTTTCTGTTTGCAATACAATTTTGTAGTATTGCTGTGGCAGACCCCGGCAGGGACTCCCGCCATGGCAGGGGCTCCCTTGTTATATTTAAGAAATGGTTTGATGATATTAAGGAAATTGTGACTCTTGTGATCACAGTCAAACACAAGATTCATCTTGTTATTATATTTAAGAAATGGTTTGATGATATTAAGGAAATTGTGACTATTGTGATCACTTTCATACATAAGCTTCATCTTGCTATAATGTTTCTTTATGAGATTGATAGTCCTTTTAGGGACCAGACGTTCTAATGAGAATATAAGAAATATCAAGACAGATTTTATGACTTTTTTGGTTTTTGTATAATATATTTTATCTGATCATGCTACTTTAGTTTATAAAAATATTTTGAACGCAATGAAAATACATCGGACATCTCCGAGTAATGCGGCAGATGGAATTTTCGTAGAACATCTAACTTTATAAACATATATCTTGGAATTTTGATTAGATTTTTATTAGAGTATGTAACTTTATTTGTCTTATTTGTGAGTTTATATTTATTTGTTTTGATTATTAGCCATAATTTGCAGAGTTAGTTTCTACTAGAAGGAGTTTGTTCTTAGTTTTTAGGAGGTTATTAGGCTTAGTGGGATGTGAGAGATTAGATTTATAGATTAATGTGTGGTTGATATATTCACTTAACCAATACGTAGGTTATTAGGCTTAGTTGGATGTGAGAGATCAGATTTATAGATTAACATGTGGTTGATATATTCACTTAACCAATAGGTTATATCCCCAAGATATTTTTTCTATAATGAAACATAATATTTGTATTTATATTTGTATTATTAAATTGTTTAATATAGAAATTTTGACACAAATGTGGTGTACAATAAATTCTATTATCCCATTTTAACATAGTATCATAGAAGCATTGGATTTAAATCCCTTATTGGATATGAAGATAATGGAGAGTAAAGATGTTTAAGTGGATTGTCTATATGTTGGAGGCAAGTTTTGAAGTTTTGGTTGTGCATTGATAGAGGAGACATAAATGACATCTAGGAGTATCATGCAAATGGGGCAGATTTCCTAACCACATAACACAAACTCCTTCATATCACACACTATTGCAGACATAGATAATTACTCCAAATCTTGGATAGCTAATTGAGCAACACACAAAGAAATGTTGTAAGTAAAAACACATTGGACACTAGAATCTATATTTTCCATTAACATAAACAAGACTTTACATCATAAGCTACCCTCCCTGAGCAAGGAAGTTGTGCAACCTCTGCCACTATCCTCACATAGAAGACACTATGTCGCTCTTAGACCAATAAAGACCAACCTTGAAGCTCTAGTATGAAAAAACCCTAACCCTAAAAACATGTGAGGGAATATTTTATTGTTTCATAGAAAATATATTCTAACTACTTTTCCCTCTGCTCCATATGTCCATTACATATCATTTCATTTATATCATATTTCATTTAACCTTCTAATTAACCTTAAGTCAATGTTTGGTTGCAATAATGTGTTACATGTTATGTATGGAAAGTGGTGTTTGGAAGTCCCTACATGTGTATGCGAGATGCAATATTCATATGGAGAGACAACTAGTACAAGCTCGTCAAGGATAAAAAATGGTTAACTATCAACATCCATAAAGGGAAGTCAAAACATTCATTGGCAAGTGGTAACCAAGCCAAGAAATTGATGAGTTCCAAAGAAGTATGTTTTACTATTTGTAAGAGAAAATTAGTTTGTAGAAGTGTCATGAAGAGGAAAGGAATCCCTAGAGGGGTGTAGTAAGAAATAGAAAAAGAAATTGGAAGAGTTGATATAGGAATATAGGGATGTATTTGTAGGAGCCTAAGCGGTTACCACCCAAGTGGAAAGTGGGGCATGAGATCCAGCTATTCCCAAATTTGTCATTGCCAAACATTGGGTTGTATAAATACTCTTCTATAGAAGCAACTAAGGTGAAGAAACAATTGCAACAACTATTGGAACAAGTTGTCATTTGACTAAGTAAACCACTATGTGGGTTTCCCATAATCATTATTTAAATGAAGGATGGGAATTAATAGATGCATATGAATTACAAGGGATTAAAAAAAATAGATCATAAGATCATGTACCCCCTTCCTAGTATAGATGATTTTCTAAATCACTTGGAAATAGAAAAATACTTCACCAACCTGGACTTAAAGTTAGGATATCTCCAGGTTCGATTTAAGGAAGAAGACAACTCGAAGACCACCTTCAAAACAAGACATGGTTTGTGTGAGTGCTTAGTCATGTCATTCGGCCTATGCAATTCACAAACCACCTTTATGAGGCTAATGACTGATATATTACACCCTTTTATAGATTTGTTTGTTATTTTCTACTTGGGAGGAGTACATCTCACATTTGATATAGGTGTTGAAGACATTAAAGAAGCACCAACTTCTAGGAAATATTAAGAAGGGTGAGTTTGCATAGCAACAATTGGTGTATCTAGGATAGGTGGACGAGAGTTGGTGATAGATCTTGCCAAGATGGAGGCCATCATGAAATGGTCGGTGCATATTAATTTTTCTAAGGTTAGGAGTTTCATTGGGGCAACACAGTACCTAAGGAAATGCATAGCCTTATTTTCAATAGTAGCAACACCACTCCTTGCCACAATAGAATGTTGTAATATATTCTAGTGAGGAAGTGGTCACTAGAGGGCCTTTGAGGAGTTAAATGAGAAGATTATTCGATCACCAGTTTTAGCATTACCAAACTTGCAGAAACCTTTTTAAGTGGAGATAGATGCGAGTGGGAATGCTATGGGAGGGGTCCTAATGCAAGGAGGAAGGCATGTATGCTACCATTCGGAAGTATTTTATGGGGATTTATTAACCACCCTTCCTATGAAAAGGATCTCTATGTGCTAATGCAAGATGTGAAGAAGTGGAACCACTATTTAACAAGAAAATAAATAGCAACCCACAAATATCATTAGCCAATACAGTACCTGTAGGCCTCGAGTAAGCTATATTTGACTAGGCATTACAAGTGGATGGGATTTATAGATTTGTTTCATTTAGTGATCAAGTATAACAAGGGAAGCACAAACAAGTTGGTTAACATGCTTTCAAGGCCACCCACATAAAAAATCACATATATTGGAACTTTGATGCACATGGAGCTTGTCACCCATGATCCATACAAAAAGGCATATTTAGAGGGTGAGGAGTTCAAGGAGGTGTTTCAATAGTTGTAGATTTAGAGTCATGCGAACGATGGAGACAACACCATTTACTAATATTTACAAGATGGGTTACTCTATAGTCTGGATAAGCTATGTGTTCCTAAAGGTGAGTGATTGCAGTTAATTAGATAGGATCACACATCCAAGGTTTCATGTTGCGTTGGTGTAGGGAAAATAGTGGCCAAAATGAAAAGGTATATGTATTGGCCCAAGATGCATGAAAAGGTAGCTAGGTTCATAAGAGGATGCATGCATTTTTGTACTAGCAAGCCTAACAATAAGAAATAAGGTCTATATCATTCCTTACCTGTACTAACTCTTCCTTTGAGAATAATTGATGTGGAATTTATGGGAGGTCTACCAGCAACCAGGAAGGAAAATGAGTACCTATTCATTTTAGTTGATAGGTTTAGTAAGATGTGTATTTAGATGCCCTTTAAAAATAGCATGAGTGAGAAAGAAGAAAAAAAAAATTTCTTTGGTTAGGTTTGGGTGCACTTTAGTATACCAAGGAACATCATTTTAGACACGGACAAAAATTTTCTTTGTGGAATTTGGAATACATTGTAGGAGAATATGGATTTTAAGTTGAAGAGGTTTACAATATTCAATCCAAAAACACATAGGAAGATAGAAGTAGTCAACAAGAATTTAATGTCACTTTTGAGGAGTTACAATTAGAAGCATCCAAAGACCTAGGATGAAAATCTAGTATCTATACATCACTCTTATAATAGAGTAGTCTAAAATTCTGTTAGTAAGTCCCAATTTAGGACTTGTTTTGGATATTTTCCACCTTCACCTTTGGATATTTCATATAAGCAGCAAGGTGAAGTGAAGGAGGGTCTTACAAGAGATGCATTGAGGGGTAAAAAAGTTGTTGAGAAGATCAAGTAATCCACATACAAGTATAGGATACATTGCAAAAGTCATAGGAAAAATACAATTCTAGGCATGATCAACAGAGATGAGAGAAGTTGTTCAAGGTGGGAGGCATAGTATGGCTATCGTTGAACAACGAATGGCTACAAGGGCCTGGTACGAAAATCGAAGGTTTTTGTTATTGTATATTCAAGACACTTGAAAGGGTGTATGGAAATGTATATTGACTCAGTTTACAACCATAACTGTCCATTTACTCTATTGTGAATGTAGAGAATTCGAAACTCTGTGAGGCTTCCATGCTAGATTAGGAAGAGGAACAAGTCCTACCTTCTGTAGAAGATTTGGCAGTAGATTCTCAGGAAGAGTTTTCAGGAAATACTTTTTTTTTTTTAAATATGTCGAGCACTACAAGGCTCCGAGCATGAACTTTGGAAGATTAGGTTGAAAGGATAACTTATAGGCAAAGCTAAATGGTACACCTAAGAGAATGCAGAGGAAAAATTTCATAACCTCATTCAATAGAATATTTTAGGGACCAAAAGCCTCCAAAAATTGGGAGGTGTGATTTGTATTGGGTCATTATATTTTTTTTCATCCACCAAAATGATTTTAGAGCACGAAAAGGTGAGGAATCGCCTCATAGGACCATTTTTACTAGCAAGACCTAATTTGGAAAATTGGGGTATGAAACCTCGTAGGAACATTTTGAGGCTTCAAATTATGTTTTTTTGGGGTATAACTTTGTTTTTTTTAGTTTTGTGACTATTTTTCTTACTGTACGAGCAAATACCTTTCCAACGATGCAAGAATCGTGTCAATTGGAGTCTTTATGCATAAGTTATGCCACTCAAAAGTTGCCCATCTTATTTTCACCACCAAAATTTGAGTGGATGCCATGTTATCACTAATAATTCAAGGAAAATGGTACAACCATGTGATTATTATGAACAAGACTAATTTTTTTTATGTTGTAACTTGAGTTAATATTTGAGATAGTCAAATCTAACCACTAAGAGGCTATCAGGTGGTATTATAATTGGGCCACTAAGAGGGAAAGGATTGCATTCTTTTCAAGTGCATACGCTTCATTGATGAGGATAATAGCTAAGAGGGGTAGGAGATAGAGCACATAAAGAGGATTTTTGCACTATATTATCCTACCAACCACATTTCGTACTTTTTTGTACTCGCAACCATTTTCTATTTAAAGAAAGAGAGCATAGTGGCCTCACCTTCTAGTTGGGTTTTCTCCCAAAAGGGTTTCCCATGTCATATCTTCTGTGAAATTGTATTCTATGATTTTTTATTTCATTTTTCTCTATTTTCAGCGTAATTTTAATTTTCTTGCATACCCAATTAACAATAATTTATGTATTTTTAAACCTAAAGAGAAATAAGATCATCATAGTGCATATTTTATATTTTTAAATATAATTTTATCAAACCTATTTTGATGACCTATCCACTAGAATATCCATGACAATTTACAAGTCAACATTTTACCTAAAACTTTCCCCAATGGGTGAAAGAGATCAATTTTCTTTTGCACAAATATTATGAGCACATTCGAGTGTAAGGTAAGTAGAGGTAATACCGATTATTTTATATGTTCGATGGTGTATTTCAAACTTCTATGTTTTGAAACATTAACCTTAAATAATGTGTGTGTGTTTGTGATTCTAACTTTTCTTTTGTAATCATTTGAACAAGTGCATAAATATTTATGAAAATGTTATCCTCCTCATTATAGCCCAACTATCCTCCGCTATCATTAGCTTGTGTGCACCCATGTCTCTTAAAAATGTTAGCACTATGTCATTGCATTTGTCAATGAGGAATGACTATTATTTGAGGACTTGCTTAAACACTACCCCAATTCTAGTTCTATATCCTACTCTATTCCTAGTTGATATTGTTTTCTCCTCACTTGCACACTATTTTATCCTCATAACCATACCATATGCCTCATTTTGAACCTTCTATCCATTCCCTCAATTTACAACAAGCTTATGATAGGCTCAACCCTCAAGATCGCTATGATGGGGAAACTAGGGCTTATGAGATAAGAACTATTGTCTATCGTAAAATTATAGAGGTCTCGTAAATTCAATTCTATCAAAAGTATTTTGAAGGTTGCAGGCTGGCTCCCATTCCTTAGGAAGTTCTTTGGTCACAATGATGTTGTAACCATGGTTTTACCAAAGCATTTGATCAGAATATGGCTTGCATTAGTATTTTAATTATCTAAATGGTAAAATAATATGTGTCCCAAGCCATAGGCCTTCCACAATAGAGGGATAAATGGTTTCGAAGAAAAAAATTTGAATAATGAGCTTGAAGCATTTTCCTCAATGCACTAGAGGTTGAGCCCGACTGTAAACAAGGTTTCCTTGGCATTACATTGTGGAGAAATGGATAAACCTAATTTATGTTTTGTGAAAATTCATCAATTGTGAAAGTCAATATGCAACAACCTTACTCCATCATATTAGACTATTAATTCATTTTGAGGCAAATGAACATATAATTTTTCCTTATTTCCTATACAATAGTTTGGGGCGTATGGACTATGGCATGTAATAGAGCCCTCTGGATGCTAGAATTTTGTTGTACCTTCACACCTTTATAAAATTTCCAGTTATAAATGAGTTAAAAAATAGGGGGATCATTGGGATAAGTTTGTGTTAGTGAATCAGTTTGGTAACCTTTAATCTATACCCGAAGTAGTGTCAAAAGATAAAGAAATGGGAGAGACCCCCATGGAAAATCAACAAAAGCCTGCAAATACTAATGATGATAAAGGAGGAAATTTTTTATTGGATGAGGGTCATGAGTTAGGCATAGAGGGTTTGGAGAAGGAGAAAGTATTAGAACCACATCTTGGTGTTGCACCATGAAGGATGGAAATAACTATGACAAAAAATAAAAACATTCCCTCGTCCTCTCTTGCGGCATGTCTAACTTTTCTAGATTCACCTAATCACACTATTCTTATGGTTGATCCACCTATGGTTGCTGCTCCTAATTTGATGAATGAATCAACTATATGTATAAACCCTCTATTTTGAATAAATGTAAACATTTCTCTACAATGAGAACTCCTACTTGTGACCTTGTTCATATAGGAAGGTCCACACACTTCAACATGTTCTTATTAGTACTTACTATCATTTATCAACATTCTTTTCAAAAGAAGGTATCATCAATAAAAAGGCCTAAAATGAAGTCATCGTTGTTTTTGACTACTACTTTTGTGACTTACCAGCCCGACAATTTGAATAAGCCTTAAAATTTCATGAATCCCTACCTAATGAATGTCAAGTAAAGAAGTTGAAGGAGAAAAATGGAAAGATAAGGAGTTAAAAAAGATGATCATGGAATAAAAGATTCCTCGCGGATATGTCAAGAATGAGAATGTTGTGTTGAAGGCTAGAAATGAGAAGCTTTCTTAGGAGATTGATAGTCATTCCAAGGACACCAAGAAGAATTCTAAGATGGCTCAAATATGGAACATGAAAAACTTATGCTTCTAGTATCACAATAGGAAGTTAAAGATGAAATTGAAGGATGCACAAAAGGTAGGAAGAGTAGGCATTAACATCAATATTGGAATTTGATGGATATAAAGTTTTAGTTTTGGTCAATTTGCACAATTTTATACAAGAGCACCCAATGGATATTTGGTTGTATTAGATGTAGTTCCTTTTTGTGTGAGGACACACCAAGAATTAAGACTTGGGGAGGAGTTGAGGCTAGGAATTGATTAAATTTTTGTTGTCAAATGACTCTTTTTAATCTATCCCAAACCCTATTCTTACCTTCATATAACACTCTTTTATCTGCAGCAAAGGTATATCGTGATAAATCTAGTTAATTTAAGGATTACAGAGTAAATATTGAATTGATGTCAAAAATATATTCTTTTGAATACATTATTGTGCTGGAAATAAAATAAAAGAGAAATGAAACAAAATATTGGAAACATAGAAAAGCATAAAATAGGAGAGACATAGATATAAGTGGTTCACCCAATGTAGGCTACATCCAAGGAGAAATAATTAGTCCTTCCATTTATGTTATCCAACAAACTAAAGGGATGCAATACCACACATCTTTTGTAACTTCCTCTTTTCTCTTACACAATCTCTTCTCTCTTTTCTCACAGAAAAAATACATATGTACAATACAATTCCCTCATATAAACAAAGGGTTTCTTTCTAGGGAGAAAAACCCTATATATCATAAATTCTAACATAAGCTCCTCCACCTAATGAACTGTGGAGACTCACTATGAAATTACAATATTTTATAAGGTAATTTTTTCAAAAAAATTGCTTTTGGGGGTGCTACTGTTATGAAACCAGCTCACAAAAAGATAGAAAAGAGATAAACGGTTGAGAATTCAGCCTCTTCAAGGGGGCAACCTCCTTTACATTACACAAATGAACAATTATTGGATGATACAAATGAAAATACCTCCTTTCTATTATATAGGAGTCTAAGGGGTCATAATATAATCAGAGCCGACATAACAATAATAATGTAGGGGCACAATAATAACAACAGTGGGCTTCTATGGGGCATGATAGTAACAATATGGGGACTACATGGGTACAACAATATAATAAGGGGTTGTACTAATAACAATAAGTGGTTACACTAGTAGCATAGGGGCCTAACATGCCCCTCTCTTTCAAAAAGTGTTGTCCTCAATGGTTGAGTAGTTTTTGATGCCTTTTTATAAATTTCTTGTCCTCCATGTGTAATCTTCAATGGGTAAGTTCTTCTAGTTGATGAGTTACTCTCGTTGATGAGATACTCTGAAATTGATCAATTTCGTAGCTGCCTATTTCTTGTTTCTGTCACTACTTTAGGGTCCAATATGATTTTTCCTTCCTCTCTAATTTTTGGATATATTGTTTGAATTGGGATCTTCTGCAACTTCTTTTGAATGACTGGCCACACTTCTTCATCCTTCTTCCATTCATCCCTTACTTCGTTCTCAATGCTAGGGGCCTAACAGCTACCCTTGAACCTGCACCACCCCCTATCACCCCCTTGTAGCACTAGTGGGGGGATAATCCCCCCCACACCTCCTCATCAAATATTCAGATCCAAAAGTTGTTGAAACAAGAACTTTGAATTAGGAAGATAATAAAACTCCACATCCAACATATTAGACTTAATCATTATTACAAGGGTTTACTAATGTGATTTGTATATACTTTAGCCCTCAAATTGGCATATGCGAGTGACTTGATGGTAAAAAAAACATGGATTTTCTAGAAGATGGTATAGATATGCTTTGTCACCTATTCGAGAATATCTTCTATCAATGTTGAGAACATGGCTTATATTTAACTTTGGGAGTGAGCTTTAGGTGATGCGGCCAAAATTTGGGGTTCCTTTGTTTGGGTCTTTTCAATTGGATTTCACTTTTTTTCCCTCAGTTTGGATCCTTTGTTTTTCTCCCTAATAGAAGGTTTGGGGAGACGGTTAGATTTCTCGAGGCTTTGCTTACAATAGGGTTCTAACATAACATGTGTTGAAACTATTATTTTTTGTATTTTGTATAAAATCCAAACTTTGGCCACAAGTCAGGTTAGCGATGAGAATATTTCTTATACTATTTCATATTTGTGCTTCATTCCGTAGTGCGACCACTGGGTCGAGCTCTTTTGTATCATATCTATCTATGTTGTGGTTTATTAATACAAGATGGTTGATGCTAAAGTTTCATCTATTATGTTAAGTTATGTTGTGATTTAATTATTTTTCAAGAGGAAATTCTACTGGTTAGCTTGGGCCCAATAACCTAGTGCATTGCTCCTTTGCCCCTTTTGTGGTTTTAACTTTCTAGATATACCCTATTTCTGTGAGAAGATCGTGTGGATTAGTAGTTGATATGTGGATTCCTTGTGGCTTAGATCTGATACATATATAATCTAGTGTTTCATATCTGATATAGGTTTTTTGCACTGCGTTTAACTCCTGATCTTATATGGCAATCTAACTTGTGGGATATTGGTTTCGTGAGCACATCATTTATGTGATTGATTGCAGAGTTTAGAACAAGAATGATTTCATTACCTTGTATCTATACGCATAAAAATAAACTTGGTTTTATATATAGATCAACACAATTAGGTTTTAAACATATTTAACTAATGAATACACAACAATTGTGATTTCCAAATATTGATGGAGAGACTCCCTTTCCATAATAGCATTAAGTAATTTTATTTTCCAAACCACTTGTATCTCATGGATATGATCCATTGTTAAAAATTACATGCTAGTTACAAAGTGAGAATTCCAGTGGTCGACTTTGAGATCTGAATTTCAACCATAGTTTTGCTTTGTCCCTTTCGTTTGAGCAAGTAATATATGTTTTCTTTATTGACGAGTGACATGTAGATGTAACCATTATTTCGAGTGCTTTGAAATAGGGACTAGATTTATGATTAAGAAACCTCATATATGATTTTGTCTACCTTGCATTTAAATCACTTTATGAGAAGATAACAACCTTGTACCCCGGGGGATTCAGACTTGATTTCCTTATGAAATTTCTCCAACTACGTTTGTCTGGTTTCGCAAAAGCGTGATTAGCAGTCTTGCATAGTGCGTAGATGTGATATTTTTCAATGCGTTGATTCTCTTTTATGCAGATTGGTTTGAACCCGGAGTGAATTTAACATTGGAGGATACTCTTGAGATTTGTAACCACTGATATTGAGAGAACTCGCTCTTTGTGATCAACTCAGGAGGGCCTAGTTATAAGAACCCAATGGTACCCTCGGGTAGATTTCCTTATTGAGAAGATGGTTATATTTCCATTGAAGGTATTCAAGTTTCTCAGGAATTTTATGTGTGATATCTGGTGAAACTGAGACTGGTACACATGAAAACTCTACAATAGAAGCTCACGGTAATGCAAGTGTTTGATTGCTTTCACAAGTGAGAGTCAATAGGAATGCAATGTGTGTTTTGAAGAAATTCCTTAAAGACAACCTGTAGGAACTGATAATGGAGAAGCTAGTCTTTGGGTTTGGTTGATATAGCCAAGTCTTAGGGTTTCGTCTATCAACCAAATCTCTTTCTCCTTGCAGTGAGTTTAAATTTCTATCGTAACAAATTTGAATTCTGGCAGATTGTTATTGTCGAAACATTCTCACGTAGAGTGTAGTGTATTGATATGTATGATCCTAGATTGACAACTGATTTTGAGTAGTTATTCCTGTAAATAAACTCAGCCAACAATCTTCACTAAAATACATAAAAGTGAAAATCTTGAAAAATTTAGGAAGGATGGTTGGACTTATAAACACCTTTGGGATTATGGTGAGAAATGTTAGACAACTGACCCCAAAAGTGAGAAATGTTAGATAACTAGTCCTGAGAAATGTTAGATAACTAGTCCAGTTATAGTATTTTGTAAGCAATTAATTGAGGATAAATGAAGAATTAGATGAATATAAAAAGTCATTCAAAGTCTTGGAATATGTAGCCAAACATCTCCTTACATTGTCCATATATGTGGCTGAATTTCGCGAAAATTTCTTCACCCATGGAATTATTCATCTTGAACTCACGAATATCACACTTTTGCTCTAGCTTAATCCATTCCATTCATAGGTTAATTATGAGCTTGCCATCTAGTATTTATATACCACGATCCTACCATTAAAACTAGTTCAATAATCTTTACACATATGTTAATCCACATGACCATAATTCAAAGTGGTAATGTGAAATAACTGTTTGACACAGAAGCTTTTCCTTATAGACTTTATTGCACGCGAGTGATTTCAATCATAATTAGAATTCAGTGGGTACTGTGTGGATATAAATTAATATTTAAAAAAAATGGTATAAAAAAATCAATTGGGAAGGATTTTTTTTTTGTTAATATATAGTTAAATATTTAAAAAATAAAAAATAACAAGCTTTTTAAAAAAATTATACTAAATAATAAATTGTATATTAGAAAAATAAAAAAAATTATGGTAAAAAATAGTAAATTTGTAATTGTGAAAAATAATAATTTCTATTATTAAAAATAACAAATTCTATATGTAAATACTTATAAAATATGTATAAAAATAACAAATTCTATATGTAAATACTTATCAAATATGTAAACTCTAGTTCGAATTAAGAACTAATTAGTAAAAGACAAAATACTGTGTAGTAAAAGTCTTTGAGCACTCTATTGTGCAGTTTCGAACTATTTTGCACAATAAGCATTTAAACACGTCAATTTGCATGTGGAAACCGAATATATATTAAAAGATAGTGTAATTATTGGGCAACTTGGCTATCTTTGTAATAATGATTGTAATGAATGATATATTTTTCCATATATGTAAACATAGGAGTAAAAAGAGACACACCAATTTACACATCCTTCATAGAAGCACTCGATGGCGCCTCAACTATAAGAGCATTTACGAAACAACCCCTATTTACCTCAAAAAAATCATGAACATGGAACTCTGAATCCACGGGCTTCTTACTTAGAACTTGCAAAAAGTGTTTGGCTCTCTATACGCCTCCAGTTGTTGATAATATTTATCATTTCCTTTATTAGCATAATGGTTGTTGTTGGTTGCTACAAAGGATTACCTATTAGTTCAGGTACTCCAGTTGTTGACAATATTTATCATTTCCTTTATTAGCAAAATGGTTTTGTTGGTTGCTACAAAGGATTAACTATTAGTTCTGGTACAACTGGTCTTGCTGGCTTATCTCCTTTATACGTAATATCAATTATTTCATTGTTGAATCATCTCTTAACGAGTTTTACAAAAGCTAAGAAGGAAATTATTGCAGTTGAGAGAGTACAGTAGTACATGGATGTTTTTTTCCGGAAGAGCTATAAGGGCATTCATGTGTTGATCCAAACTGGCCAGTCGAAGGACTGATTGATTACAACCAAGCTATGTTGAGATACATGCCATTTTTTCCACCAGCTTTGCAAGCAATGTAATTCACTATAAATGCATTTGAGCAGGTTGGTTGAGCTACATGCCATTTTTTCCACCAGCTTTGCAAGCAATGTAATTCACTATAAATGCATTTGAGCAGGTTGGTTGAGATGCATGCCATTTTTTCCACCAGCTTTACGAGCAATGTAATTCACTATAAATGCATTTGAGCAGGTTGGTTGAGATACATGCTATTTTTTTCACAGCTTTGCAGGCAATGTAATTCACTATAAATGCATTTGAGCAGGTTAGTTGAGATACATGCCAATTTTTCCACCAGCTTTGCAAGCAATGTAATTCACTATAAATGTATTTGAGCAGGTTGGAATAACTAGAAGAATAGGTTCCACACTAATCAACTATCCACATGATCATCCATTGACCCAACTAATCAACTATCAAGAATAGGTTCTGGTGGCACAAATTGCACAGAGATGAGGAAATCAAGTGCTCCCAGAAAGCAGATTTGCAAACCACCTATGAAACAGATCAATGGTTATTATCCACCGGAGAATCAAACAGATCAATGGTTATTATCCACTTGACAATCACAATTAGTACTTGTCATAAACCATTATGAGTAAAAGGAGACACATTAGTTGTTTGGCCTAGAGACTTATTCTATCATTTAGTATGAGGGGATGTGTAAGTTTGTTTGTCTATCTATTCATGGGTGATAAAAAAAATATATATATTTTTATCTTCAAAATATTTATTTGATACTATATATACGTTAGATAGCATTCAAATATACAATTTAAAAATGAAAAATACAATTATTTGAATATAAAAAAATCTGATCTTTCTCTACTTATTTTAAATCTCTACTTAAATTAAATCTATACTCCTGTTAACTTTAAAAATGAAAAATCGCATAATATAACAACTCCCGGCTGTTATTTAAATTTATTCCTGTGATATTTCTGGTCTCATGTAAAAATGCAAATCATAATAATGAATTTTCATTTGGTCCTCCACACTAAACCTTGAATTTGATCTTTGCTGCTTACACAAATCGTTATTAGATTTCTCTCTCATCCAGAGGTTAACTCTTCGACAACGAAACTACTGAAAACATTTTACGTAGAAAGGGATCTTGAATATATTAGTCATTTATTATTTTCACGTTGTCGATAACAATTCTAAAAACACAAATTTAGGGTATCAACACAGTGAAATCCGGTCAACTTCCTTTGCGTACATGCCGACATGGAAATTAGAGCGTATACGCTCTATTATGACTCGTTGTATAATTATATGCTGCTCCCTTTTAAACATTTTGTATTTTTGACATAAATACTAAAAATAACAGACTCCACTCCTGATAATAACTTTTGACCAATTATTTTGTTATTCTTTATTTTTAAATCAGTTTAGACATACTTATTATAATATAAACTGTGTTATATAAGTATAGAAGATATTTAATTAGAATAGCTTTTTAAAGTAAGTTTTGTTAAACAAATTTATAAAAAGTTGATAAACTTTAAAAAAAGCCGATAAACTTTTAAAAGTTAAATTTTAGAAGTGTAATTTACACATACAAATGTCTAATAGTTATATATATAAACCACCCTAATTTCACTCAAATAAATTCAAAACAAAGCAAAAGAACATAAAACAATTAACACGTAAAATTAACCATAATATATCACCAGAGCATTTCATTAAGTCAAGGTATTTTACTTAATAGCTTTTTTTATTCTAGTTTTGCCTAAAAAATATAAATTTAATAATAAGCTTTTAACAAAAATATTTTGAAGTAAGATGTATATATATTTTTTTAGTTTGTTAGGTAATGTGAATTATGCTATAATTTACATGTTTAATTTCTGACTTGAGTACTTTTTATCAAAATGTATTTAATTTATCAAAATCACTTAGTGATCATTCTGAATCTAGTCTACATCAATCCTTAGCATGGTTGGTTCCTTGTAAGGTTTAGAACATATCACCTTTTCACCATAGAGTTCCTTTATAAAACACCATGCCATCCTCTATTTTATACAGCATGGAATTTAAATTAATTGTACATTAATATTACTTTGAAATTTCAAATAAAAAAAAAAAAAAAATAAATAAATAAATAAATAAATTTAACATGTAATAGCCAATTTGATCAAAAACTTAACATAAATTTATTTAGTAAAAAAATTGTAATTAACACCATTGAAACACAAACACTAAATTTATTTATATCTAAAAATATATTAAAATAACAAAATATCACAGAAAGAAATTATAGCACCTAGTGCACCAGCACCAAATCAGCAACCATATTTTAATATTAATTCGTCAAGTAAAATATCCATCATCATAATGGGATGACAGAAATTGAGAAATAGTCCAAATTAAGATAAAAAATATATATATATATATATGGGAAGATACATTGTCACCTTTATTTGCTATCTCCACCTTGAAATTATCATAACCGCGCATTCGTGTAGGCCCTCGACTGTGAATTGAATGGAGACCGTAGTTCAACTGTTCTGGAAGGTTTTTCTGCCATATTTTCACATTTGCTTATTGAGATTTCTGGTTCAGGTGTGTGTTTTCTACCATATTTTCGGATTTGTTTGTTGAGATTGCTAGTTCAAGTGTTTCTAACGGTGTTGAATTTATTTATATTAACCAAAAAAAAATATTTAACATGTTAAGAACTGCAGACCAAAATAATTAGAATAAGGTATTGTCCTCGTCTTTTTCATTCCATAAAGAAATCGATAAATCAAGCAACAGTGAGATTTCCTACAGAAATTCGAGACGTATTTGAATCAGTAGTCAGAGTTCTAACACCACACATGCTAAGTCAGAAGGGATAAATTGTAACACTATTATTTTGGACATTGCCACATTGAAACAGAGAATCCGCATTTACGCCATTACAAATCTGGAAACATAAGTCCAGAATCATACTGACACACGTGATCGGGCACCACCAAGACTTAATATAAAGATATATCCACAACGAGGGCACCATCCGTACTCGGGGAAAGAGATTTAATATGCCACCAAGTTGAAATAAACAGGCCGGATTCAGATGCCATAATGGGCGGTGCAAAACTGACAAGAACCAATAATGAATATGCATGGACGGTACTATACGCCCTTAAAGTCAGCAAATAAAAAATTGTAACTTGCAACAGTAGGAAGTGTGTGTACGACATGGTTCCCAAATCAATACTAAATTGCAAAAGGAAGTTGTTGGGGAAATAGTGGAAATTTACACAAGATTTTTATTAAAATTTGGCAGAAATTTTAGGAAATTTGGGTTACAGCTGTTAAGTCCTAGGATTTTGAGTGCCTACTTGTTTTTTATAGTGCTGAATTTATTTCCACTATTAAAAAAGGGATTCAAAGGCTTGTATGGTAAGATTTCTTGAATTCTATTTTATCAGGTTTTTGTTCTTGAATTGAAGTAAATTATCAGTTCTTGTTTGTGTGGGGGACAATAACAATCAAGAAAGTGTCCGTGATACAAGGGACATGTCGAGGCAAGAAGCCACTTGATGGGTGCCTCCCTAATGGTTGTTCCATGTGAAAGTTCCATTTTTTGTTGGGATATCTACTACTTTAAGGTCGGTGATGAAATCCCTCAATGCTTCCATCTCTAAATTTAATTTACAAATCCTGCCCTTCTTCTCCTCAATCGAAGAAATTAGATTGAAGTCACAACCTAGTATCCATAGTTAGCTCCTTGAGCTGAGACTTCTTAGCTTTCCCACATTTTGAAGGAAAGTTGCTTTTTCTCCTAGAATGTAGGGAATCTCCCAGTAAGAATGAATTCATAGTAGTCTGATCCAATTGTAAAAGATGATATTCGTTGGATTCCAAAGGATTGCTAAGCCTCCGGCACTTCCTCTTGCATCGAAAGCCATAACCTCATAGTGGGGCTTAATTCCTCTCACAATCTCCTACAACCAACCTTAAGATACTTTGGTTTCTTAGATCAAGATGATGCTTGGTCGTTCATGTTTAATCCTCTGCTTGAGATACCTTCGCTTGCCTCTACTGCGGAGGCCGCTCACATTCTAGGAGATGATTATCGTTTGGAAGATTTTTTAATTTGATGGAATAGTGTCGAGAGCGGGACCACACATCTTGAATTCACTGATACATCTTCGACCATCTCGATTGATTCCTATATGTTCTTTGGAGCTCTCTTCTTTCCCCCTTCCCCTTGTGAGCCCAAATCTAGGCCATTTTCAACTTAGGATCTCACACTTCCTTGTTGATCCAATCGTTCCTGGATTTGCTTAGCTGGATACTTCTGGAAGGTTTCTTTGTACAATATCTTTTGATCTTTTTGAATGAATATTTCATGCATATTTATCCATTCATTCAATAGCCATTTTAGAACTATTTATTTTGTACTCAATTCTTCCCTTGCCACATCGATCTCAATAGTTTCCTGATTCTTCAGGCTCTCATCTTCCTTCTTGTCTGTAGGCACTTCCTTAGCTTATCTTTTTGTTTTGATATTTACTTTAGTTGGAGCCATAATGCTTTCAGTGTTTTCCATTTTCGCCATTTCACTCGGGCTTCAACTGTCTTCCATTAGTACTTCATTTATGTCATTACTGGATTGGTTCTTTCACTGCATTTTCTTGTTATTTTTTCGAGGTAGTTGTGATTCTTCCTTTTGTTGTTAACCCCTTGGAAACCATTTTTATCTTCCTAAGATTTGGGGCTTTCCTTGCGGCCTTCTTATCCCATTGTACCCGATTGATTTAGAGGGTAATATTTAAACAAATGACAATATCCATGGTATTTTCGGCACTAGAAAAGGATGTGCTTATTGTCCAAGGGTTGCTTCTATACATCATTATGATATTCTAGCTCAATGGACTCTAGAAGAGAATCGGTAATAATCATATAGACACATATCCTTGCATATGAAGCATAACACCTTCTCCACATAGAATCAACCACTTTAACAAATCATCTTATGGAGTTTCTGATCCCCTCTAGGATTTCTGGATCCCAAAATTCCAACGGAAGGGAAAACAAGTGAACCAAAACCAGGGTTGCCATGAACTTTTCCTCATCTAGATTTTAGAATTCCTCCCAAGTTCGCATCAATTAACCCACATTATAAAACAAGTATGGCCGATTTTCAAAATCCCTCTCTTTATCCTCCATGTTGGTGGGGATCAAAGTGAAAAAACCTCTAGCTCCAAGCTTTACATCTATATATCCTTTCGACTTCTATTTTAGTTGGATCTATTTAATGAGATATTTCTTTGACAGATAGATCCCTACAAATTTACAGATTAGTGCATGATCCTTCATGTATTTGTGATGTGCTTCCAATTTATTGTTTGGTATCATGAATCTCAGTTTCTTGATGCCTCTTCATAGCCATTAGCCCTTGATGCACACCTTTCACTGGTTCTCCATCAATATTAAAATGTGACAATGAATTGTGTATAAGAGAGTAAATTTTTCATCAGTTACTGCTAGTTAGTTTTATACCAAATAACACTTATTTAATGGAGGAGAGACTATTATAAAACTGATAAATGCCCAAACTATTGTAATCATGGAGAATCATTCTTGATCAAATAAGGAATCCAATCCCTTTCCCCGTGGATGTTTCCATAACACACTGTCAGGGTTTTAGCACTTAAAATCTTGCGTGTTTACTTGTGTGATTGTATTATGTTTCCATTCAGTTTCATTTCATTTCATTTCTTTCTTGTTTAATCAACCACTCAGACCAACAAGTGGTATTAGAACTAAGAGGAGTTAGGTTTGGAGAGTTTGTCATGCCTGCGTGGTCGTTGAAGTCATTGAGGAAATTAAAATTTTGTTTTAAGAGCCCAAATTGATATTCCGAGAAAAAATAAGATCTGTCGTTTTTATAGGCAGGAGAAGCAACCATTGTCTCTCTACGACATTGCAGCTAAAAAAAATCTGAGCATGTCTCTGCTACATTGAGTCGCCATTTAATGTACTCATGCCACCGTTGAACTAGGGAGACGGTCAAGCCGCTATCACTGGAGAGAAATCCGAAGAGGAACAGCATGGTTCATTTTTTCATCATGAAGAAAAAAGGAGATGCCAAAAAGGATTCCGAGAAAAGAAACATTTATATGTTGTCACTGCAGAGAAAGGAAGAGTGAGAAACATTTTTTGAAATCTCACGCCTGCTGGAGGTAGGAAATTTGTTGCCGGAAGGCGAGAAAGGCAACCCATGGAAATTTTTGTTGTTGTGTGAAGGTTTCATTCCATTGGAGGAAGGCGAGAGGTCGTTTTTTTTAAGAAATCTGGTCTGGGTAGCATCAACGCAAAAAACCATTGTTGGAGTTGAGTTCCTATTTTCTAGAGAAATCTCGATAAAGCTTTTCCAGCTTTTTTTTTTTAACTAGTAAGAAAATTCCAAAAAGTTGTAGTAAGATTTCATTAAATGGTTTCTTCAGATTGAAGAATATATCTATATATATATATATATATATATATATATATATAATATAATATATATATAATTTTTTTTTTTTTTTTTCTTCAGGGAAACTCAAATTAAGAAATAGGGGGAATTTGTGAAATTTTTCTAGAAAAGGGTTTCATTGAAGAACGAATATTTTGTCCAGGAAATTGAATCTAAAGGGAATTTTCAGTAAACTATTGTGGATTTTTCAGTAAATTTGAAGAAAGAAAAAACAATTTTTTGAAAAGGAATAAAATTTTGAATTTTCTTTTTCAAGTAGAAAATATTGAAAACCCTTATTGGAAGAAGACAAGTCAATTTCCTTTTTGAAACCCTAGGAGGAAGGATTTGTATGGAAGAAATGGCTAAAATGACGAATGCAAAATTCGAGGTGGAGAAATTCACCGGCAAGAACAACTTTGCTTTATGAAAACTAAAAGATAGGGATTTGCTTGTGCAACAAGGGTTGCACAAAACATTAGGTGGGGTGAAGAAGAAACTTGCGAGCATGAAAATTAGAACTGGGAGGAATTGGATTCCAGAGCGCTCAGTACCATCAGGTTATTCCTGGTGGATGAAGTTCTCTTCAACATTGTTGAAAAGAGTACAATTCAAGGTTTATGGGAAAAACTAAAAACTTCATATATGACAAGATCGTTAACCAATATAATTTATTTGAAAAGACAATTGTACAACCTTCAGATGGAGGAGTGTACAAAAGTTGCATAACAATTAAATGTTTTTAATACACTTATATGCCAATTATAAAATATGCAAGTTAAAATTGAGGAAGAAGACAAAGCTATAACCTTGTTGTGTTCTCTACCTGAGTCTTGGGACCACTTCATAACTTCAACCAATTTGAGCAGTGATGATTCTTTTAAATTTGAATAAGTTGTGGGAGATCTCTTATTTGAAGAACTATGAAGGAAATCTAGTATTGAAACAACTGCACTAGAAGTCATGATAACCATAGGATGGTCAAAGGAAAGAAGAGAAAAAACAAGGGGATCTTCCATATCAGAATCAAAGGGAATGAAGTGTAAGGCGAAATGTTAGTACTCCAATAAAATTGGACACCCCAAGAAATATTGTTGGAAATGAAAAGAGTCTGATAACTTAAAGAGGGAAGCAAATAAAGCTGATTCAGGTATGATAAATGAAGTTTTATTTGCTCAAGGATTATGTATGATAGATGAAACTTTACCTGCATGCAATGTCTCTCGGGATTTTAAAAGTTGAGTGATGGACTGTCATGCTTCTCATCACATGAGTCCACACAGAAATTCGTTTACTTCATATCAAGCTATAAATGGTAGTTTTGTCTTTATGGGTAATAGTGTATCATGTCAGGCTATTGGGATGGGGAATATCAAGATTAAAATGTATGATAACATAGTTAGAACATTAACTCATGTTAGAAATGTACCTGAATTGAAGAAAAAATTGATTTGTTTTGGAGTATTGGACTTTGATGGTTATAAGTTTACAGACGAGAATGGAGTGTTTAATGTTGCAAAAGGTGCCCTACTTGTTATGAAAGAAGAAAAGGTCAGAAATCTTTACAAACTCAAAGGAAGTACTCAGGTCAATTGAGCAGTGATTGTGTTAGAGAAAGAAGAAGAAGGTACTCCCCTATGGCATCAACGATTGGGTCACATGAGCGAGAAATGTCTTTAGGTACTAATGAACTGTAAATTACTTCCTCATTTGAAATCCTTGAAGTTGAATTTCTGTAAACGTTGTGTATATGGAAAAAAATGTAAATAGAGGTTTGAAACTGGAATGCATAATAGTAAAGATATTTTGGACTATATTCCTTTTGATCTGTGGGGACCATCTCATGTTGTATTGTATGGAGGTGATTTATATTTTTTAGCATTTTTTGATGATCTCTCTCGAAAATTTTGGTTCTTTATGTCAAAAAATAAAGCTTATGTATTCAATGTCTTAAAACAATTTAAAGCAATGGTAGAAAAAAGAACAAGAAAATCAATAAATGTTTAAGAACTGACAATGGTGGTGAATTTACTTCTCTAGGATTTGAACAATATTGTAAGGATGAAGGAATTCTTAGACATAAAACTGATGTTTATACTCCTCAACAAAATGGTGTTGCTAAACGTATGAATCACATTCTTATGGAGATAGGCAGAAGCATGATAAGCAATTCTAACTTGCAAAATGAGTTGTGGGTAGAAGTAGTATCCACTACTTGTTATTTAGTTAATAGATCACCTTCAGTAGCAGTTAAATTTTAAAATTCCTAAAGAAGTTTGGTCAGGTCAGTCTTATGATTATTCACATTTAAGGATATTTGGTTGTGATGACGATGCTCTTATTCCTTAAAATCAACATTCAAAATTAGATCCAAAATCGAAATGTTATGTCTTTGTTAGGTATGACTATGTGGTGAAAGGATACAGGTTGTGAGATCCTACATCGCAGAAGATAGTCATTAGCAAAGATGTAACATTTGGTGAATCTTCTTTTTTTAAATCAAATGTTGAGGAATTGAAGAGGAACATGTATCGCCAAATCAACAAATTCAGTTGGAGGCTAGACCTTTTTTTGAAAGTCGAAAGGAAGGAGATATTTCTGGAGGAAAAGGTGATGAAGATACAAAAGAAGTTGTTGAATTGTCTGAACGAGTTCAACAACCAGTCACTCTAAGAAGGTCTATAATGGAAAGAAAAACTCCCAAAAGGTATGAAGATTTTGCTTCATCTTTTGCTTTGATTACTGAAGAAGGGGAACCTTCTTGTTATTAGGAAGCAGTAGATGATACGGATCATGAAAAATGGAAAAAGACTATGGAAGAAGAAATGAATTCCTTAGCCGAGAACAATACTTGTGATCTTGTAGAACTTCCTGAAGGGAGAAGTGTTGTTGGTTGCAAATGGGTCCTCAAATTGAAATGAAAATTTGATGGAAGTATCGAAAGGTATAAGGTGAGGCTGGTAGCAAAAGGGTATTCTCAGGTTGAAGGTGACTTTCATGAGATTTTTTCACCAGTTGTAAAACTTGTTCCTATTTGTAGTGTGTTGGCACTCACTACATTACTTAACCTTGAGTTAGAACAGTTAGATGTTAAAACAACTTTTCTACATGGTGATTTGGATGAATAAATATATATGGAACAACCATAAGGTTTTGTACAAGATTGCAATAGAAGATTAGTTTGCAAGCTCAGGAAATCATTTTATGGCCTGAGACAGTCTCCGAGGCAATGGTACAAGAAGTTTGACTCCTTCATGGTGAGCCAAAAATTTATTAAAAGTGAGTATGATCATTGTGTTTACTTCAAATGTTTTAGTGGCATATTCATTATCTTAGTTTTATATGTTGAAAATATGTCTATTGTAGGAAAAAGCATGTAGGAGATCAATAGGTTTAAGGCTCATCTCTCTAGGATGTTTGATATGAAGGATCTTGGAGTAGAAAAATATATCTTGGGCATGGAGATACAGAGAGACAGGAAAAATGGTAAGCTTTGGTTATCACAACAACAGTATGTTAGAAGAGTACTTAAAAGGTTTGGTATGAATAGTGTGAAACTTGCTAATGTTCCATTAGCTTCCCATGTCAATATTTCTTTAGGTTTGAGTCCTAGAACTAATGAAGAAAAGTAGTATATGTCTTGTGTACCAAATGCAAGTGTTGTAGGCAACCTAATGTATGTGATGGTATCTATAAGTCCTCACATTTCACCTGCAGTTCGAGTTGTCAGCAGGTTCATGGAAAATCCAGGTGAAGAATATTGGTGAGTAGTGAAATGGGTTTTGTGGTATTTAAGAGGAAGAAGTGATGATTGCATTATATTTAATGGTAGTGAAGGATCACTTTATAGATATGTGGTTGTTGATTATGCAGGTGAATTGGAAAACAAGAGATCTACTATAGGTTATGTGTTTACCCTTGTAGGTGGAGCAATTAGTTGGATGCCAAAGCTTTAAGAAACAGTTGCATTGTCCACAACTGAAGCAGAGTATATAACTTCTTTAGATGCTAGTAAAGAAGAAATCTGGTTAAAGGGTCTATGTGATGAGATTGGAAGGACACAAGAGAGAGTGAATGTATTCTATGATAGTTAGAGTGCTATTCACTTGGCTATAAATCCATCTTATTGCAACAAGACCAAGCACATTGATGTAAGGTATCATTTTCTGAGACATGTGATCGATGGCAGAAAAATAGTTATCAAGAAGATCCATACACAAGACAATTGGACAGACATATTCATGAGGCCAGTTACAGTAGAGAAATTGCGATGGTGTTTGGCTTCTCTTGGCTTGCTGAAGAGATGATGAATGGGCATGGGAAAGGGATTAGGAAAATTGTTGTCAAGGTGGAGTTTATTGAGATGTGACAACAAATTGTATAAAAATGAGTAACAATTTGATCAGTTACTGCTAGTTAGTTTTATACTGAATAACAATTATGTAACGGAGGAGAGGCTCTCGTGAAACTGATGAATGCTCAAACTATTGTAATCATGCAGATTGTTCTTGATCAAATAAATAATCCAATCCCTTGGCCCGTGGATGTTTCCTTGACACACTGTCAATATTTTACCACCTAAAATCTTGTGTTTTACATGTGTGATTGTATTTGGTTTCCATTCAGTTTCATTTCATTTCTTTCTTGTTTAATTAACCACTCAAACCAACAGTCATGAAGTTCCCCTTGGATTCACCTTCATTATCCTTAGCCCCAGATGTTCCTCCCTTTCTACTTGATTCGGACACCACAATTTTATTGTAGGAGGGGACCTCTCCCCCCAGTTGGAATGGTCATATGATATTCCAAGGACTGTAGGTTGGAGAAGACCCATTGATTTGATGTGTGTGAGCTACAATGGATATTTTCAAAATTGGCATATTGAAACGCTAGTAGAGATCATTCATCGATCTCTAGACACCCTCTTATATATTAATGTTGTATTGAAAAACCAAAGTAATTTAAATTATATTTTAATATATTTGCATTCTTAATATCAAGTTGATATATAACATTGAAAAATATTAGTAACATTAAAAAACAATGTGGGTTATAAATCAACTATCTCAATATGAATCTTCTGTAAAGAGGTATATTTGTAGTTAATTTAATGTTTAATATGGAGCTGATATGGAACATTTAAAAAAAATTAATACATAAAAAAAAGTGAAAGAAAAAAATATCATAGTTAAAACAATGTTTTAGTGTGTTGGTGAAAACCAATATCGATTCATCATAACTATAGATCTACCAAAATCCAAGAGGAATCAAATCTCTCGAGGTCTAAACCTTTCCTCAAGTTCTCCATTAGAAAACGCTTTGCATATTGAAATATTTGATCTATCTCCATGCTTGGTAGATTTCGAGTTAAGATGGATCTATGGTGGTATTTAAACATTTTACCTCACATTTCACTTCAGAATTTTACACATTCAGTTTAACTTTTTAACTCATTTATTTAGTTACTTTATAAAGTCCATAAAATGTCATTGTCTATACAATATTTGTACAATATTAATATATAGTGGATATATCTAGAGCACTTTCCTCAAGTTTTCCATTAGAAAAGGGTTTGCATATTGAGATATTTGATCTCTCTCCGTGCTTGGTAGATTTGGAGTTAAGATGGATCTATGGTGGTATTTAAACATTTTACCTCACATTTCACTTTAAACTTTTACACATTCAGTTTAACATTTTATCTCATTTATTTAGTTACTTTATGTAGTCCATAAGATATCATATGTCTATACACTATTTGTACAGCATTAATAGAAAGTGCATATATCTAAAGCCTAGATCACTGACTCTATACACTTGTTTTTCCATAGCTAAATGTTTAAAATTGTTTATGCAATTTTTTTATTTTATTTTAATGTTTAACTTAAAGTTAAAATAATTTGATGTGGGATGGGTGGTCCGGGCTATCATTTTTAACTATTAATTTTTATTTTAAACTATTACACATTCAACCATGTGGAACAACAAGTTTATGGAGCTCGGGATGTGTGCAGAGTAAAGCATGTGTACAGCATGGGGGGATATTATTTTTAACTTTTACTTTTTTCATAATGTGGAACAAGAAGTGTGTGTGCCTAGGGATGTGTGAAGAGTAAGGCATGTGTGGAATAGGGGTTGTTATTTTAGCTATTACCTTTTCATTTTAAATTTTTACACATTTATCTATGTGAAACAAAAGTTGTATCGAGCCACAAACTTGTGTGGAGTAAAACATTTGCAGAACAGTGGGTATGTGTGGAAGAATGAGTGTGCATAGAGAATGTGCATCTGGAACAAGAACATAATTCTTTTTTGCACACATGAAATTATTTTAACTTTAAGAAAAAAAGTTAAATAAAAATTTGCACAAACAATTGAGAAATCAAAAGTTTTTGTAATTGTTAAGATATTTTATCATTTTAAATGTTTACACATTCAACTATGTGAAACAATAGGTGTATGGAATTGATGATGTGTGTGGAGTAAAGGATGTGCAAAAAAAAGAGTACATGCAAGAGAACAATTTTTTGGGAATGCGTGTGTTGAACAAGAGCATACAATTTTTTCCACACTTGTGAAATTATTTGAACTTTAACTAGAAACTTTAAAATAAAAAATTGCACAAATAATTGAGAAATCAAAATTTGTTGCAACACTTAACATATTTTTTTTGATTTTATACTTGTACACATTCAACTATTCTAAACAATAGATATATGGAATCGAGGATGTGACTAAAGTAAACGATGTGTGGAATAAGGGTATGCGTTGGAGAATAGGTGTAAAACAAGAACATAATTTTTTTCACACACATGAAATTATTTCAACTTTATGAAAAACAATTTTAAAAAAAAATCAGATAAATAGTTTAAAAATAAAAAACATTTTCTATAGTTAATAGTTTTTCCAATTTGAAGTTTTACACATTTAGCTATGCCGAAAAATAGTTGTATGGAGTTGAGAAAGTGCACAGAGTAAAGAATGTGTGGAATAAGAGGTATCTGTGGTAAGATGAGTGTGTAAAGAGAATGTGTGTGCAAAGAAAGACCATAAACCTTTTTCCACATACATGAAGTTATTTTAACTTTTCCAATAATTCTTTAGGAATCATGCTTCAAAGATGTTTTAAATTCTCTATGACATATAGCTCCACAATAAAAACAACACAACCACTCCTTATAATGTGAACATTCTAGATTTGGAGTTTTTCAGAGGTGACTATTGAGTACATGATTGTTTAGTTAGTACTTAGTCTCAAATAATTGGATTCTTCTCAAATTCACTACTTTATCTATTTTACAAATTGTCTATGAAACTCCAATATATTCGGAGAAAAAACTTATAATAAATAATAATTAGGAAGATGAAGAACATGATATAGCTATAGAAAACACAAACCATAAAATAAAAAATATATATATACATTAATAGATATGTATATATTAAATCGATGATGCAAATGTTAATTAAAAATACCAGATAAATTCCTATATATTTGTTCTAATTTGATTAAGGTTGACATTGACTCAATCTTCTCCGAAGGGTAAATGAATCATCATTTCACTACAATTACTCATTCCCCCTATGATCCTACAATTACTCCAATATATATTTCTTAGTTCATTCAAAAGATATTTCATCCATCATCTTCCTACACGTACAAATTTTCTTTTAGTTTTTAAATAACAAACAACGAATTTTGGAAGCTAGCTGTAACAAGTTGTGACTCTCATCAACCCTTCTTACTTTTAAACCTCACTGTGATATCGTACCAGAAAATATGCCCCCACAATGAAAAATCAATTAAAAAGATAAGCTTTTAAGCATCACCATGACATCGCACCAGAAAATATGTACCACAATGAAAAATTGATAAAATAAAATAAAATTTATTACTAATAATATTTGAACAAGCACTCTGCATACTTCTAAATATACCCATATCGAAAAACAATTGCAAATTAGAAAACTTGTGTGCTACAAGGTTGTCATGTATACTTTGTAAATACTTTAAGAATTCACAAACAAAATAAAGAAACCAAAACATACCTGATGCATATATTGCGGAATTTGCATGATTCTATGAAAGCAACTTCAATGTATACTCCTTAATCTAATAACCCAACCGTAACAACAACTCATTACTCTAACAATAAACTCTTAAATGCAAGATTCCATCACAAAGTGTATAGAAGAAATCACCCACATGATGCAGCTACAAAAGTGGCAATCACATAGCTTGAGAGTGTAACCCAAAAAACAATATATACTTCTCCTAAGGATAATAATTAATATATATTCATAGAAGCCAATATAATATATAAGATACTATGATGTTTCTAGTTGTGACTGAAAATAAAGGTCTATGAAGTCTTACTGGGTATGGGATTATGTAAACTTATTAGTGGGTTCCTTTTTTTCCTTTCTCCACATTTAATTGATTAAACAACTATTTTTCCCATTGAAGACGTTAGGGGTTGCGAGCAAGTGGGGTATGGAAACTTTGTTGCTTCATTATCATCTTGGGACAAATGAGGTTAGCATTTATGGAATGGAAAATTGATTAAAGGAAAACAAACTGAGTATAAATGTTTATAATTGAACTTATTAATTTATGTTACTTAGTTTTCGGCATAGAGCATAAAAGTATCGTCTAGGAGATAAAGAACTAAATTATTACAAAGAAATCTAATGTGAACTTACATGAAAGCCAAGAAACTATCCCTCCATGAATTTATTTCTATAGCAACAATCTCTTTGGTTCGATGGCCCAACAACATATTCTTTCCAACTAGCACCATGCCAAAATGAATTTGCATCCCTAATGAAATCCAATGCCTTTGCTTAATCATGATCAACGACCCTCACACATACACACAAATATGAGTTCCTTAGTTATACTCCATCTCGTTAAGGATGCCCACCAATATAATGGTTGTGATCACCTGTTATAATCAATGGCTCAAAACGTTTTCAACACCTCTTCCCCCACCCCACTCGTGATATTGTCCAGGATAAAGGTTATGAAAGGAAATGCTTGTACGGAGACGAGAAAACACATTTTCTTACACACATGAATGAATGCTATGCTGCATGTTATCTATGGATAAGAACTACTAGTTAAAGTATATCTAGAGCCAATCATGTGTTCTCCTAATCATGGATTCTTATTATTCAACATTAAACCCATGTTTGTTCTAGTCAAACATAACTTGTTATTGCCTATGATTTCAAAATGGCAATGATTTCAAAACTAAAAACTTTTTGATAGAATTATTCATCCATTTATCACCATGGATAATATCACTAAACAAAAATAAATAATTCTTAATATTGACAAGAGTTCAATAGTATTAAATTAACCAAATTTTTTATTTTTTATTTTTATTTATAAGCATAAATTAGCTCATAAAAAAAAACATTTACAATACTAAGAAATGAACTTGTTTAATGAGTTAGTTGTTTCTAAGATCGAATATGCATGATAAAGTTACATGCTGCAATACTCAGATTTCTTTCAATAATTATAGAGAGAATTACAATGGAGATATTACAACTAATTCATAATTACCATTTTTTTATATTCATTACAAATTTCAATATTGACATAAATTGAAGATTGAAAAAATAAACATAACTAGATTATATGAAATCATAACAAAGGCCATAATTGATAAAAGTTGAACAAATTGTAGTTGATACTTTATTCAATGTGATTCTATCTATATAACTCTCTTGCAAATATAAGTATTCAGAAATTAATTTTAGCACAATGTTCTTGAGACGACCACCATGATTATGTTGTGTCAAAAACCTTTTCTCATATGTGCACAACCTAAGTAAACATAAATCTAAGATTGACTCCTTTACTTTACACATATCATGTATTCCTTGAAAGAAAATATGGAGTTGTTGTCACCACCTTCTCTAACTTTTTACGTTTAGTGTCCACTAGCTTTGCATATTGAATAAACTACAATCTTAATCACTTACCTATTTTTGCATTGCATTACAAAGGTCTCTTAGCTTCTCATTTTCCTTATTAATAGCAAGATGATAACTAAGAAGATAATACAGAGAGTACCACAAATTCTCTTACCATAAAGAGCACATTTATAAGCCATGCTTTTCTTAGGTATGTCAATTCAACTTATTGTTTCATTTCTTTTTGTGTACTGAAATATTTTCTTTCGTATGGTAAAGATTATGGCCTTATTCAATCATATATATATTGTCCAATGCTTCTTCTTGTGACAGTGAAATAAGAATACTTAAGACTGTTCTTCCTTTTCACTTCGGGATTCTGAATGAAGGTCCATATTTTGTTATCTTATTTTCTCTCATTCATTTAGACCTGGAAAATATTTATATAATATGAACCCATTACAATTTATTCTTACTTCTAACCATTTCTCATAGCACAATAGTAAAATTAAAATAGATTTACCCTACCGTCAGGTCCATATTTTGTTATCTTATTTTGTTATCTTATTTCCTCTCATTCATTTAGACTTGGAAAACATTTAGATGATATGAACCCATTACAATTTATTCTTACTTCTAACCATTTCTCATAGCACAATAGTAAAATTAAAATAGATTTAGCCTACCTTCTGATGTCTTTGGTGTAATCAACGTAATAATTTGAGGACTTTGAAGTGCAAATAAATAAATTCCAGAACTCTGGAGCGTGAAGAAATAACAACCATTAAAAAATTCAATAGGATTCCATTCACTTAAACCCTAAATATATGATTATTTCACCATAACAGAGTTATAAATATTATTATTACGAAAGTAATTTTCATTAAGATTTGAAAACATGTTTGCTAATTAGAGGATTAAGGCCTAGTTATTTTTTTAATATACACTAACCTACACGACATGAAGTTCATATATGTAGAGGAGGAGCACGTTGGAAGGTGTGGAAGTGAGAGAATTATTATTAGCTAAAAAGTGATCACCTAGGCATTTTCCACTAGCACAATTGAAATACAACACTTAGTATGGGTTTTACACATAAAAACCCACTTTCACTTTACCAAGTAATTTAGAGAACCAAATTTTTAAGTTATGTTTATTTACGTAATTGAAAATGACCAGAAATTCATTTAATTAATTTCATATTATTTTAATATTTACCAATATAGTCAAAATAATTAGGAATATTTGCGCTCATCCATAGGAATAATTAAATAGATAATTATTCACTTACTATTCATTAATTATTATACTTCTCTCCCTTGAAATAATTATTTACTAATTATTTCTAACCTTTTTTATTGCCTCATAGTCGAATAATTAAATAAATCACTATTTATATATTATTCCTTAATCATTACACATTTGTCCTATGAAATAATTATTAAATCACTATTTAACAATTATTTATAAATAATTTGTACCATATCCTTTTAAAGTAATTAATAAATCATTTCTTATTTGTTAATTACTTTAACCAATTTTCTTGACTAATTCAATAATTTTATTTATTTATTTTATCCATAGATAAATATTTTTCACCATTTCAAGAATATTTTTCTCTTTTAAATATAATAAAATATTTCTAACAACTAGATCTCGATTTAGTCTAACATTTTTTTATTATTTCTCTAGATCTAGATATATCCTAGCATTTTAGTATATATACATAGGTTTCTCCTCACTCTCTACACATGTCCCTTTCATCCTTATCTGTTGTGAAACCAACTCACTAAAAGATAGAAAAGATAGATAAACACCTTCAAAATAAGCCTCTTCGAGGGGGAAACCTCCTTTACATTACATAAATGAACAATTCTTGGATGACACAAATGAAAAAACCTTCTTTCTCTATAGGAGTCTAAGAGGTCACAATATAACCAAAGCTTACCTAACAATAATAATATAAGGGCACAAAAATAACAATAGTGGGCTTCTATGGGCCAGAATAATAACAACAAGGGATACAATGACAATGGTAATGGGGGAGTCACTAGTATTATAGGGACCTAACGTGCCCCTCTCCTTTAAAAAAGTGTTGTCCTCAATGCTTGAGTAGTTTTGGATGCTTCTGTATAAAATTCTCACCCTCCCATGTGGAATCTTCAACATGTAAGTTCTTTCACTTGATGAGATACTTTGAAATTGATCGATTTCGTAGATATCAAATTCTTGTTTCTTTGACTGCTTCAGGTTCTAATATGATTTTTACTTCCTCATCAAGTTTTGGAAATATTGTTTGAACTGGGAGCTTGTCACCTATAACCTTCTTTAAGAATGCAACATGGAAAACTGGGCGCACTCGAGAAGCTACAGGAAGCTCCAATTTGTAGCCCATAGTACCTATCTTTTGCAACACCTTGTACGAACCATAATACTTTGGTGATAATTTATTATCCTTCATAAATTGCTTGAGGGACATTTGTTTGTATTGTTGTAGCCGTAGGAATACCCAATCACCTACATCAAAACTTCTTTTGTTGCGATGTTGATGTGCCAGTTGTTTCATTCTATTTTGCATCAAGGTGAGGTTATCCTTTAAGAGTTGTAGAGCTTGTTGTTGATGCTTGATGTGATCTTCCAATGCTTGAAACTTAGAATTTTCTCTTAAATATGATGTGAAGGAATTGGTGGATGATATCCATAAAGTGCCATAAATGGGGTCATTTTTGTTGCAATATGGAAGGAAGTGTTATACCACATTCAACCAAAGGAAACCATTTGGCCCATTGTGTTTGTTTATCAAATACAAAGAAATAAAGTTATAATTCCAAACATTTGTTTACTATCTCTGTTTTCCCATCAGATTGAGGACGATAAGATGAGCTATGAGCTAAGTGAGTACCAAGACAAGAAAGTAATTTCGTCCAAAAAATTCCATTGAAATGCGATCTCTATCATTTACAATAATATTTTTGTTTCCATGTATCTTTTGAATTGTTTTCATAAATGTAGTAGAAACTATACTCACTTTAAATGAATGAGATAATGCACAAAAGTGTGCATACTTCGTAAGTCTATCAACTACCACCATGATAACACTCTTTCCTTCGGACTTGGGTAAACCTATGATAAAATCCATTGAAACCTCCTCCTAACGTTGGCTTGGAATGGATAAAGATTGTAATATACTTGGGGTGCTAATTGTTTCAACTGTATTTTGTTGCAAAACTAAACATTCTGCCACAAAATTTTGAATATTCGATTTAGGGCCATCCCAAAAAAATTCCTTCTTAACCTTGTGGCAAGTTTTTAGAAATCTAGAATGCCCTCCAAAGGGAGAGTTGTGTAATTCCCTAGAATCTTTTGTTTGAGTTGGGAATTTTTACATAGGTATAACCAATCTTTGTACCATAACAAATCATTTTTCCAGCTAAATGCATCAGATGTACTAGGATCTTGTTGTAAATTTTGAATGAGTTCCCACACTTCTTCGTCATTCCTACATTCACCCTTTCCTTCATTTATCCAATCTGGTTGGATAATAGAAATGGTGCAAATAAATGCTTCCACATTCTCATCCTTTCTTGAGAGTGCATCTGCCACAACATTTTTCTTCCCTTTTTTGTAGATGATTTGAAAGTCATAACCCAACATCTTTGTGACCCATTTTTGCTACTCTTCTGAAGATAATCTTTGTTCTAAGAATTATTTAAGACTATCATTATCTATTTTTACCTTGAAGTGTCTTCCCATTAGGTAGGGTCACCATTTCTTAAGTGCATGTAGTATTGCCAACATTTCTTTCTCATAAATAACTTTCTGTAAATACTTTCCTTTCAATGGACGAATTTCTAAAGCAATTGGTCTTTCTTCTTGCATTAAAACATTCTCAATTCCATTTCCTAGGGCATCACATTTCACAATAAATGTTTTTGTGAAGTCTGGTGTAGCTAAGACCCATGCTTGGCACATTGCCTCTTTAAAATGTTCAAAGGCCTTCGTTGCTTCTTAAGTCCATGAAAATGCATCTTTCTTCAATAATGTTGTTAGAGGTGCTATTATTCTCCCATATATCTTAAGAAACTTGTGATAATACCCTTTCAACCAGAGAAATCTTCCTAGATGTTTTATGGATGTGGGGATTTTCCATTCCTTAATGGTTTTACTTTTGCTAGGGTCTATCTTAACACCTTCATGAGACACAATATGACCCATATATTCCACCTCTTATACTCCAAAGAAACATTTGGAGCTTTTTGCATATAATTGTTTCACGTCCAATAGTTTGAGCACCTTGTCAGCATGTTGAACATGATCCTTCCAAGACTTGTTGTAGATTAGTATATCATAAAAAAATACTAACACAAATCTTCTACGGAAAGGTTTGAAAATGGAATTCATCAAACCTTGAAATGTACCAGCTGCATTGGTAAGGACAAAAGGCATGACCAAAAATTCATAATGACCCTCATGAGTTCTAAATGTTGTTTTTGGAATGTTTTCAGTCTTCATTTTGATTTGATGATATCCTGAACGAAGATCCAACTTGGAGACGCAAATTGATCCATGCAATTCATCCAATAATTCATCAATAACAAGAATGGGAAATTCATCTATAATAGTGGGCTTGTTGAGCTCCCTATAATTTGAACACATGCACCATGATCCATCCTTCTTGTGAACCAATACTACTAGAGAAGAGAAAGAAGTTTGACTAGGTTGAATTATACCATCTAGCATTTCTGCAACCATATGTTCAATTTCACTCTTTTGGGCATAAGGATATCTGTAAGGCCTGATGTTTGGAGGAACACTTCCTGGAATCAAATGAATAGCATGATCATGATCAAAAATAGGTGAGAGGCCTTTGGGAGTCTCAAATACCTTGGAATGATTGTCCAAGTGTTTTTGGATATCTCGAGAAATGGATGATTTTGATGTGGGAACCTCTAGTGAACATAATTGTGCAATTACGCATCGTTTTTCTTTCTTTAGAAGCTTTGTCATTCCGTTAGAGTTGATTATCCTTCCCAGTTTCCTTGCGATATGCCTTAATTCAACTTCCTTTCCTTCTGAAGAAAATTTCATGAAAAGTTCTTGAAAATTAAAAGCTATTGTACCCATTCGACTTCTAGTACAACATCAACACCATTCATTGGAATGGAAAGAATTGGGCTATTCAATATTTATTCTCCCAAGGATAGCTTGATATTATGACAGCTTCCTAAGATAGTTGTGGTCCCTCCACTTGCAGGCATCACTTGACACTCTAGTTTTGGATATAGGAAGCAATTCAATTCCTTGGTTGGTACTGCCCAAATCAATCAACACAACTACCTTTCTCTTCATAATATGCCCTTCTATCTTCATATTTTGAGGAGTGGTAATTCTAGCCAATGCATTACAAGATATCGTCAGATTCATTTCTTCTTTATCTATGGTTTGTTCCTCATGTATATCCTCTTCTTTTGACATTTCTTTCTCATTTTCGTCCTCCTCTTCACAATCTATGTAAAATAATTTCTTCTCAGCACACTTATGACCTTCAGTGTATTTTCAATCACAACTGTAACAAATCATTTTTTCTCTTTTTTATTCCAATTATTGTGGTGTCAAGCTTGTAGGTTGTGGATGGTTAGGGGCAACAACACTTCCATCTTTACACTTATGAGTGGTAGGCTTCCTTGTTGCCATAATTTTTCTTTCCATTTTTCTTTCCAACCTGGACACCTTCTCCAATGAATCAGGTTCCCAAAGGCGAACCTCATGTTGGATGTTATACTTTAAAGTCCCTATGAACACATCACTCCTATGCTCCTGCAGAATATCTTTTACAATTATATTCAATTTTTTGAAGTCCTCAATGTGCTCCATCATTGAGGCCTTTTGTTTGAGATTTATCAATTGGTGAAAAAAAGTGTTGCTTTTTGTATCCTCATAATGTGCTATCATTTCATCTGTAAAAATAGCCCTAGTGATAATTTTTTTACAAAAGCAAAGCCATTGATACCATACAAACTGATTTGGTTTCAAATATAAAGTTGCAAAGCATATCTTTTGTGTGTTTAGGACATTATGGAGATCAAAAAATTGCTCCATTTGTAGTATCCATGTTGCGGGATGCTTGCCATCAAACTTCCTCATATCAATCTTTGGAACATGGTGCTTAGATATCATTTTGGGATTCAACTGCGTTAAGTAAGTCATTCAAACGTATGACCATTTCCATGAGAGGTAGTCGTAACTGACTAATTTCTCATGATTTTTTAATAGTTCACTTAGCACTCATTGCATCGGGTGATGCTCACAGGGGTGAAGAAGTGGGATTGAAACTAGTGAAATGTGGAGAACGAATCACATAGCATCAATCGTCACTTCCGGGGCTTGCACCCGGTAACCAGGACTTCCCAAGAGGTCACCCATCCCAGAACTCCTCTGGCTCAAGCGCGCTTAACTGTGGAGTTTTTCCCACAATCAAGCCCACTTAGCTTGCTACCCCATTTGCAAAACCTTAGCAAGTATTGTGCCTCATGAACCATTCAAGTAGAGATCCCTTGACTCTTTTTCAATTTAAGTATTGCGTAATCCCCCATACTTAAAATCTAATCTTAGTCGTTGATTAGAGATTTAATCTCGGTCGTTGAAGGACCAACAGGAAAAGTATAAGAGGAGGCTTGAGGGTTAGTTAAAGAACACACCAAAGTGATCAGTCATTCAATTTGCTAGAGTGAGGTTGTTATGCAAAGTCGAATCAGTGATCGGCAGCGAGGGTAGTGAGTACAGGATAGAGATTTAGAGATAGTGTCGAGCGACCAGCACAAAGGCAGAGAGCAAGAAGCAGTAGCCAAAGAAAACCATGCAAAGCCTAACAAAGACAGCACAGAGGCCAGAGGGACTGCGTCATCCACACAGAGGGCTGCAGGTGTGACGCAAAGGGTCACAGACGCTACGCAGTGCCTCAGAGGATTGATGCAACAGGGTTTAAGGCTGACGCAAAGGCCAGAAGCGCCAACGCAGTGCTTCAAAGTTGTTGGAGAGGGTTTCGTGGGACAAGTTTTCGAAATACCTGTTTCCGAATAGAGAGGCACTGTTGTCGTGTATTTTTTCTCTGTCGGGTGAGCCAGTTAGGCACCCAGTTGTACTCAAGGAAATACTACATAATAATAAACCCTTAGAATAGCTACACCAGTTTTCCCGCATTGGTTTTTTCCAGGGACATCTGTCCACAAATAACGATGTCACTTGTGTGTTTGTTTTCTTTCAGCTGATGATCTATAGATGTTGTGACTGTATTGTGTTTATTTCGGTATTTAAATGTTTTAAATAACTTGTTCAAAATTTACAAGTAGAAAAAATAAACCAGCGGAATAAACCTTTCAAGAGATGAACCTTCTAATGAAGATTCCAATAGAGGATCCTGATTATCCTCATCTTGCAGATTCTCCTTCCCAATGATGTATGATGAGCTCCATACTAGATGGATCTCTTCTTCCCATAGGCACTACTTATGCTTTTGGTGAGGTTATCAAGAGCTACTTCCTTCTATTGGTGACTGCCATAGACTTTTATTTCAGCTTTATTTCAAACCTCATACAATAATGTCATGAGCTCTTGCTCCTATCATATGCATTTATGATGTCATCCCTTCATAGTGATTTTTTTCTTGACTGCCCAAGTGAAGGCCTTCTTTACCCTCCTCTCCATCTTGTTGAGATCCGTACATTCGTAAAAATTCCTTCTTTCATCATGTTTCTTAGAACAAAAATTTCAACCCATCCATTTTTACTTCTTGTACCTGCAATATCTATTGACAAGCACCCCCAAGTAAAGTATAATAAAATTTGATGCCAAGATTTATAGGGTTTTCATTCAATCAAGTGGTCATCCTAGGGCTTGTAAAGTTCATACCCTAGATCAGATTATATTCCCCCTTTATGTCATGCTAGGGTTCTTTCTGTTCCCTAGAATATTAACAGACCCTAGAATCATATCTATAACCCAAAATACCTTAAAATATATCATACATACTATATGGTTACTTACCTTTGTCGAGATGACTTGCATTTCTAGATGCCATCTTCATCGATTTTTTTTTTGGGTGAGAAATATTCTTCATTGTACTCATCTATTGATCCTTTATCAACCTTGGATTGATGTTCTTATAGCTTCACAGATTCTTGTGCAAAACTAATAGCTATAAGCATGTCACTATTTCTTTCTAGCTTTGACATTTGTTTGATGACTAAATTGCTTCAGGTCTAATTCCTTGGATCTTTCAAACTTCGTTACAGTGATCAGATATATATGAGAATGGTGACTGCCACATGTACTAGGTCACCACAGGATTCGAACTTTGTAAGAAGAGTAGATTAGCAGTGTCACAAGGACACCTCTTCGAAGAAGAGATTTATGTTATCATAGAGATAGAAAGATCTATGCTTTAAACTTTTATCAATTTTGAATTCTTGACTAGGATCAACCATATGAATGTTCGGAGGGTGATATGGTCTTTGAATCTGAATTTTACTGAGATAAATATCAGATCTACGTATGCCATAAGAAAAATTGATTGTGGCTTCCTTTTGGAGTTTCCTTATTAACCTTTTGTATGGACATTTTCGCTCTTGAATGGAGACTTTAAAATTGTTGCATTTATCTCAGAATCTTGGATTTGTAATTGTAGGTTTGACTTTATGGAATGGTCTTAACAAATCAAACTTTCACTTTTCCTTGCAATGAATTCGGTCTTCAACAGATCTTGATGGTAGACTTCTCTTCCTCAAGATCTCAGTCTACTACTTAACTTATTCTAACTCCAAATTTTGGCTCTAGAGCTTGACTATAAATCGGTGCTACTTCTGTGGTGGGTGCCTTAACTTCTCCACGAGTTAGAGGAATCATAGCCCAGAAAAATTAATGATCTCTTTGGTCTTTCTTCTTTTTGAGGTGATGATGGAGCGACGTTACCATGAATATTTCAAGTGTAGAATCCTTCTTTCAGCAAGCTAGGGTTTTGAAGTTTTCCTTAGTGACTTCCTTCAATATGATGAAGTGATCCTTGAGTGGTCCTTTGATGATTGATACCTTTGATAATCTTCTAGCACTTTGGTCCTCGAATGTCTTTGTTGAGCTTCCCTTACTTGACTTGTCACCTTAGCTTTGATACCATGTTGAGAAATCTAGGGCAATGATATAAGATGATTTCTCTTTCTTATGATAACTGATTGTGAATATTTTTTTACTTTTCTTCATTATATTGTTCTTTAGCTTGATTATTAGTCTATTCTTTTCATCAAACAACTACCAAAACATAATAAACAATGAAACAAAGGACACAGGATATAGGGTATCAGCGAAGGCCAAAACCGCTCCAAAAGTCAAGAGGAAAAGCCACCGAATTCTTCGTCTTATAGAATCTTCAATTGATGAATTCCAAGAACAAGACGCTTTACCAAAATACCCCTCCAAGACCAAGTCAATGCCTTTCCTTGATGTGTCTTGTTTCCACAAAGTCAACCTTAGTCAGACTAGCCATCCACTAGTGGCAACTTCTGTTTTGCCCTCCTATATGGACCTACAACTTCTTGACTATAATTTGACCTAACTGCAAAAACCCTAGATTGTACGTGTGACCAAGATCATGGAAAAATCATCCTCCTTTCTTCTTCGCTCGGTGAGAGACTTCCTTTTAAACAACTCGGCCTTTAATATGATTCCTTTTCCACCCAAGACTGGACTATTATGGTGATTGTAATATTCGATCTTCCTACAGTACAGAGAGCCCTAATCCTTCTCACATGTGTGAGATATTTTATCTCAAAACAAATACAAATGTCTCGGTCTTCTTGCTTCACTTCTTTGCTTATCCAAGAGGCTTGTAACTCACACTTATTTTCCTTCTTTGCTTGCTTGATTGATTGATCACCTAGAGTGAGGCCAAGTCCTTTATATAGGCTTCCCTTCCATGCATTAAGGCCGACTTGGCATCACCTTTAGGCCGACATGTCCTTATGATAGGCCGACTTGTATGTAGCATATTGACAAGGTATGATAGGCCAAATCATTCTTTGACTTAAATAATTTTTCTTACAATGTGTAACAAGCCCACAAGGGTCTTTCATACATGATAATGACTTTTAATGACTTGATGACTCAATGACCAAAACTAAGAGCTCACAATGGGAGCTTGACCTAAAAATAAATTTTCCTTGAGCATGAAATCCATGCCTTCAAGATCAATAATAATAAATTTATTTTTCTCATTACCTCAAATACGTAAAATCATATGATTGCGCATGTCATTATGAGGACTAAACCTAGTTACATATTTGAACACTCCCTCTTAACAAGGGAGGTATTCATAATCCATGCAAGGTATTTGGACATTCTCAATCTGAATAATTCTCATAAGAAAAGTTGAAATGGTAAACCATTTGTATAGCATCATATCATCCAGCGTTGTCACATAGCAAGGCCTTGACTAACAACTCTATCTCTCCATAAGATCATAGCACAATGCTAGTGAGACTAATGATCTATAGACACCTTCATCATTGTCTCTCAAGGAACATACCCCACCCGGGTTGTCTCAGGGTATGTATCTAGGACTATTCTTATCTTGGATTCCCAATCCTCAAAGAATATTTGTCCACCTCCCACCCGCATCATCCTCCATGTGATTGTGTCTATGTCGACTTTGGGGGCTATTGCATAAGTAATCATATATGCAGGCATGTTTGAATTGAACTAATGATATGTTGATTGCACCAATGTTGCACGAAACGTCCTCCCCACCCCCCTCCCAAGGATCCAAACCAGGATCTGCGACCCGTACAGATCCGTGGGGGATCTGCCATCAGATCCGCGGTTCGGAATTTCGGAACCACGAATCGAATCGGTGAAGACGGTTCCTGGAAATTTGGAACCATGCCAACCCGATCCGCGGTTTGAGATTTCCGAACCGCGGATCCGACGACGGATCAAGCACAGATCCCAAGCAGATCCGAAGAGAGACAGGCGGTTCCACAGGGTTTCATAGGGTTCTAAATATTTTATTTCATTTTTTCTTTGACTTAAGTTGGGTTGGGGCTTCTCGAACACTCCCAAGGTGCTCCCTTGATCATCCTTATATGCTTCCTAGATGCTCCCTCATGGTAAGTAAAAGTGACATTCTCCTTTATTTTTCATTTTCATCCTTTAAAAATAAAGGAGAATGTCACTTTTACTTACCATGAGGGAGCATCTAGGAAGCATCTAAGGAGCATCAAGGGAGCACCTTGGGAGTGTTCGAGAAGCCCCAACCGAACTTAAGTCAAAGAAAAAATGAAATAAAATATTTAGAACCCTATGAAACACTGTGGAACCCCCTGTCTCCCTGCGATCTGCTTGGGATCCGTGCTTGATCCGTCGTGGATCTGAGGAGGATCCGTCGTCAAGTCCGCAAATCGAGCTAGCACGGTTCCAAATTTCCAGGAACTGTCTTCGCCGGCCTGATCCGCGGTTCTGAAATTTCGAACCGCGGATCCAAGAACCGTCTTCACTGACCCGATCTGTGGTTCCAAAATTCCGAACCGCGGATCTAGGAACCGTCTTCACCGGCCCGATCCACGGTTCCGAAATTCCGAACCGCAGATCCAACAGCAGATCCCCCACGGATCCATACGGGTCGCGGATCCTGGTTTGGATCCTTGGGGGGGGAAGTTTCGTGCAACACTAGTTTCAAGTTTTGGGGCTCCTAAGCCCAGATTTGCCTTCTCCTAGCCCAACGCTAGTTCTATTGGGCTAGTGCTAGCTCTCATTGGCCCTAGATTCCCTTGCTCCATTTCTGATTTGAATATTTGATTTTCTGAAGCTAATCATTGGTGGGTTTTTGTAGAAAATTTGGTTAAAATTTGTGTTTCAGATATTGAAATTTTTTTTGGCAACTTGGGTAAGTGATCTTCAAGGCCTAGGGCATAAGGGTTTGATCTCTAAACCATCTTTTTCCTCATTGTTTGCTACAGCAATCATATACCTTTCTAATAGTGGTGGAAAACACATCTAAGTGGTTTGAAATTAACTAAAAAATTACTAAATACATTAATAAGTCATTTATGTTTGATGTGTATCAAGAATTTGGCCTAGATCTACATTTTGGGTCATTGTTATCTCTGAATAATTCTGTTCTAAAGTCTGAAATATAACAGTGGAAAAATTTCATGTAGGTTAGCCTCAAATTAGTTCCTAAGTTATCTAATACTTTAAGGAATTAATTTCTTGAGTTGGGCATTCATCATTAGGCTTATTTCATGTTTTAATCGTTGGTTGTAATAAGTATATTAGATCTGATATAATTCCGGAAATCACATCATAACAGGCTAAAAAAATTTGATAATTCATGTTGGCAAGTTTAGAAAATTTTCAGTAAATTGTTGGCATAAAGATATCATTGATAGCTTACTGTTTTTGTTGTCAGATTGCTGATGTCATAAAGTCTTTCTTACTGCTGTCCTAAAAATTAATTTCTGAAAATTAAGTACTCTGTCATGGAATTTTGATAAAACTGAGTATTTCATAAACTAAGTATTTTTTTAGCATCTGTTGACATTGATATCGAATTGCAAAGTTGTTTTTGTTCTCTTTGAGTTAAATTGTATCAAGAAGATTTGAAATAAGCCGGTGCTTTAACTATAGTATCTTCAAGAGTTTATTTTCTAAATCTTGATCTAAAAAAGGCAAGCATTTCATTTGGGTAATTGAGGGTTTTTGCGGCATAAGTGTTTTTCCATTCTCGAGTCTAACTTCATCTCATCTTCTGGTGCATTTATATATAACTTAACTTTGCAAAGATAAAATTTACTTCCAAGCATAAGCTTGGTCGATAGACAGATAGATCTCCATCCGTCTTTTCTTGAGAAGCTTGTTTTAATAGTACTTAAAAACAGTGACCTTGCAGTCGTTAGAGCCACAGTTCTCTGCGGCGCCGAAGGCATCGGGTATGTTAGAATTTCAGGAGAGGCATCGTTGATCAAACCTTAGTGTGCTTCTCCTGATCTTCTCTCTGCCAATTACTACGAAATCAGGCTCAACACAGAAAAGATGGAAGGGTTCACATTTAAATAGGCATTTAACTAAAATTAACCAAGATTCTTGCATCTCACATTAGTTTTAGGATCTGCATTTCATATAAAATCGTCATTCATCTAAGCAACAGTTGTTAATCGATTACTTGGTCTTAATTTCCCTAGCAAGATCGTTGACTCCATAAGGCACTGGTATCAATCGCTTAAAATCTAATCAAATCCTGTAAGTCTTGCTAAATCTTAATCAAGTACTTGATCACTTCACTGTGTCACCCGAACTGGTTGGTTCCCAACTAGTTCTTCTTCATTCCAATTTTTCATAGGGTCTACCCCCCTTAGCCTGTTGTAGGGAGACAGCTTAAACGAAGAGATTGGGGATCAGGGTGATAGCCCCCGATCTGAGCGTTGTTGTGGTGCCTAGATATTCTGTGTGACAACAAGCCCTACAAGATTGTGAGGCGTTTAGGGGAAGTGGCCTATGAGCTAGATCCCCCGAAGTCGTGTAAGATTCACAATGTTTTCCATGTCTCTATCCTCAATAAGGCCCTAGGACAATGTGTAGTCACTTTTACTGAGCTTCCAACATTGGACGAGGAAATGGAGTTGATTCTACTTTTGCAAGAAATTCTGAAGGTAGGGGAGTGAAAGCTGAAAAATGGAACTATTAAGGAATACCTCGTGAAATGGAAAGATTTTCCTGTTCAAGATGCCACATGGGCATGAAATTTCCTTCATTAGAAATTGGAATTCATTCTTCTATATATGCAAATTATTTGTCTTCGATAATTGATCATGGCAAATAACGAATAAATCACAACTACAATTTTCACAAATAATAGCAGCAACTGAGAAATAATGTACACACACAAAATAACTAACACCAATATTTTGGGACAAATTGTCCTTGCAAAACCCCCAATTTGGGGAAAACCAATTCTACAAATGAGGGTTTTATTATTAATCTTCAACAAAAATTGAGAAATACAAACTACTTTCCTCTCACTTGCAAACCTCCAACAAATAATTTTCTCCACTCCTACTAGCAAAATCAAACTGGAAATGTAAGTTTCCTTCTACAAAAACAATTCGGCCTCCCTTTGGCTATTTGCACCTCCTCCTACTGCTCGTACCAGTGATTGGAAAATGCGCATGGCCTGCTCTGGGAATTCTCTCAGCCTCTAGAAATTTGTTCTAGAAAATACACCTCATCCTGCAACACTTTGAAGCCACTCGCACCTCCTCTGGTAACTAACTCTAGCACTGAAAATCGAATTGAAGCCTCTACATCTCGCATTGGGTAAGCTCGCAATGCACAGTAGCTGAATCGGCCTCCCTCTTGCAAAATATTTTTGCCTCCTTCCTTCTCTTGGAATGTTCGATTCTTTGTGGAGAATTTCTCCGAAAATTCTCTCCTCAATCTCACCACTGAAACCCTTTTGTCAGTGTCTCCCTCACTTAAACGACGCCCTTGCTATCTATGCAATTGGGTGACTTGAACTCCTTGTGATGCTTTCTCCAACCGACCTATCAATTTGCTCTTATAATCTCTTGTTAATGAATCAGCGACCATGATCTAATCACAATCGATGGCTAAGATCATTTTGACCCTATTAAGTGAATTTTTTGAAAGTCGCTAAAGCAAAATCGATTTATACCTCATTTAATTTGATTTAATTAACTAGTTTTCCTAAGTTAGACTTAGGAAAATATTTAATAATTGGCTAATTAATCTAACTAAGGCATTTTTCTTGGAAACTTTTATCTTCTTGTGTTCCTTAGTCTCTTAGACACCAATAGAGACTAGAACACCTGTTAGAGCAGCTCAAAAATTAACAATGGGAAGGGGAACAAGTGCTCCAACATCAAGAACTAATGTTGCTTGAAGACAAGCAATCTTGGGCGAGGAGGACTATAATGTCCCCATCCGCTTTAAGAGACATAAGGAAGGAGCCTAATAAGGTTCCCATAGGCCAGGGCAAGAAAAAATTAATCAAGGGAACACAATTTGACTAGGAGAAAACATTACAAAAACTAAAGTGATGAAAAAGGGCATGCGTTCTAGGCTAATGAAAAGTCACTTTTAAATTATAAAGTGAGAAAACCCACTAACGAGATTTTATTAAAATATAAGGGCAAAAAAGTGGCAAAAGTGGCGAAACGAGTTATAAAAAAGGGGAAAATGAGGAGTCTCTCCTCATTCCTACAATTGCTCATTTGAGAAAAAGATATTTGGAGAACTCTTGAGGAAGGGTCTAGGATTTTTGGAAACCCTCATTTTGGTTGCTAGTTTCGTTGTTGAAAGTTGAAACCATACACGCTAGTTTGGGAGTGGGATCACTCAGATTTTGCCATTGTGCTTCAACGGAGAAGAAGATATCAACAAATGAAGCAACTCAATGGTGTTATCAATTGATTTTAAGGACTGACTTGCGTTATTTTATATCTATTATACAGGCTAAGCCAACCATTAAGGAGCTAAGCTCAGGGATCACATTTAGAGGGTAGAGTTAAAGAGTCTGACTGTAGCATTTGAGGCCAAGACCATTCTCCTACTGCTGGATGAGTTTTACTGCACTAAGGGGTCGAGTCTCACCACAAAAAGGGGTCGAGTTGCCTGGTTTATTTATGGGTCAAAACTACCTTCACATACAAGCTGAGTTTCCTAGTCCACTGGCCGGATATCTCTTCTGTCAACAGGCTACAAGTCGTGTACATAAAGGAGGGCCAAGTTCTGATAATAGTGGGGCCGATATTGTCATCTGTCCAGTGTTGGTCAAAGTATCTCCTGAAGGGGGCCCAGAATCACCATAAGAATTGTTGGTCATATTCATTTGCAGACCAAGAACCTCTCACTCTGGGGAACAACCATTCTTGTTCACATTTCAGCTATCTCATATTTCCTGTCAGTTGTGGGTATATTTACAAAGGTTATCACTATCTCAAGACTCATAAATTAAGCTATCTGTTCGTGGGTATTATTGTTGGGTTGTGTTTACATTTTGAAGAATGAATTTCATTGTCCAAGGGGCAAAGATATAGACACTTGAAGGCTGTGTACTTAGTTGAGTTCGTTGAGCTTTATCCTACAGCCTGGGAGTATGTAAGTCTGCTGTCATTTGTGGCTATATATATTTTCATTGTCCAAGGGGCAAAGATATAGACCCTTGAAGGTTGTGTATTTAATTGAGTTAGTTGAGCTTTATCCTACAGCCTGGGAGTATATAAGTCTGCTGTCATTTGTGGATATATATATATATATATATATCCTTGGTGTGGAAGCTATATCAATGGTATGTATGCCCTCTAAATTTAACAACAAATAGATATCAGTGGTTCTGAAGTACTTTCATGATGTTTGTTCGGCACAGTAAAAGTTATTTTAAATGAAACATGTGAAGAAAACACCTACAGCCAATTGTGTGCAAACTATTTGACAAAATACCAGAGTGACAAAAACCAAATAAACTCGGAAATTTAGTGGGTAAATTTGAGATAGTCCAAGGGGGTATTTTACATCTTTGGAGATTAAAAGAAAGGAAACTACACTTAGGTCCCTCGAGAGAAACTTGATGAAAATCTTGTTCAAGGAGATGTTACAACCATAGAACATCAGCAACACTTTGGTGGTGAAAATTTCTTTCAACCCTAATTCTTCAACAAGTACAAATGATGGAACAAGATACCTACAATTAATTATCACACACCATCAAAGAGTCACCAATAAACATCCAAGAGAGAGAACCATCCAATCAAAATATCCTCCCCAAGACAACCTCGCGCAACTAATGCTCCATAGCAACCAAGAGAAAATAGACTAGCTAGTGTGCACTGATCTCCAAGTGTGTGACAATGATCTGAAGAAAATTTGACCTCCCCTTTTTATATGAGGGAAACCAAATCAAATCTCCTAATTTAGTCTAAAAGCCCTAAATTAAATTAAATTAAATTAAATGATGATTAAAAGTGGGATATGACACAAGCTGGCCCCCAAAGATAAGATAAGATAATTTTATTAATGTCCAACGAATGACCATAAAGTAGGTCAAAGGGACTGTCGGTTACAAAAGGGGGTCATGCCCAGTAGGAGAACCAAATGGTTTCCTTATAAAGACAAATATTGAAAGAAAGATAGAAAATAAGAACGAGGCGGGTCGGGGAGAGCGTATGGAGCTCCGATCCCGGCCTCGCCAACTGATCTCTAGACTGCATCGCAGGATCACTGGTGAAGAAGACCCTGGGGACGCGAATGTGGGAGTCCGATTCTCCTAACATCCGAGGTCGAGAGAGGAGAACTGTGGGTAGTTCAGTAAGGTTTGCTGCCTTGAAATAGTGGTCACTGGTTGTCTCCCATTGTGTTGTCTCCGTGATCTAATGATCCTGGACTGCCTCGCGGGGAGATGTCTGGCGCGGTTCTGCTGCTGGGTCCTCGTAGGCAAGGGGCTTCTCCTCTTAACGGAACGAGGGTTTGCCGATATATGTGAGCTCGCCTGATCGGTATTTTCGTTGGTTGATCTCTTAACTCCTCGGGCTGAGGGGAGTGTACTGAAGAAAGAGGTGATCTGACGAGTAGTGTTGGGTCGGACGGGAGGCTGAAGGATATGCTCTCGATGCTTAAGAGTCTCCTGGATGTAAAGTGCGACACATCTCTGGTCAGTGTAGTTGAAGAAGCTGGAAAGAGTGTTTGGTCCTCTGAATAGACAGTGAAAGCGACCTCTGATCTCATAATATATCGGACACCCGAAGATGAAGTGCCATTCGTTTTCCACCTCCTGTGTATGGCATAGCCGGCAAATCCTGTCAACTCTCTCTATCTGGTGGTTTGTCTCTACCCGTAGCCTGTGTGATCCAACTCTGAACTGTCCGAGGGGAATCCGAAGAGCATGCATCCAATGTCGAAGTGTATACTGGGGGCGAACTATAAGCCCGTTTCTGATAATCAAAAAGTGCTCTGCATAGAAAGCCATTTTCGGACGTAGCTCCCCCGGGGGGTCAATCCACGTGACCTAGATAAACTGTCTGTAGATGTCTTCCTTGATGATCTTATTGAGTTCCTGCTTGGGGGGGAGTCCTTTGGGGGCGTTCAA